>CATIWF010075396.1:0-49450 GCA_949630135.1 Balakata baccata
TTTATTAATTGCTGCAAGGTATCCATAAAAAAGGAGATGGGTGAAAGTGATAGATTAAATTCAATTAAACCAAAGCCATATATATGAAGAATTATTGAAATTTAGGAGTGATGATGATGTGGATTGAGAGACGAAAACAAAAATATACCCATTTGCTTGCAAGTAAACATACAACTGTATGGTTGCATTGCAAGGATGGTTTTGTGGATGTCAAGCTGTTCCTTCAAAGGGACAACTACGTTTTCAAATAATTATATATATATATATATTCTTTTATTTCTCGATCAATTTGTATTTTGATATATTACTTGTGTTAAACCCAGTTAATTTTTATTTTTCAAAAAAATAATTATAATTTTATATTTTATTATTCATGATATTATTATGTACTTAACGGAATTTAATAATTTCACACGTGATACTCAACAATAAACAGTAATAAGCATCTGAATATATAATTAGACCACCCAAGATATTCAGAAAATATGTTACACGTGGCCTTGTTTCTGGAATTATTGTTCAGGAATCGAATTTAGACCACCCAAATGAATCTATGTAAGTTTTTATATAATACAATTTAATTCATTGAATATAAATATGCAGTGTTACAAAATTCAAGTCTTGGTTAAAAACGTTGTTATCAAATGATGTTGAAAGCAGATAATATTTTCAGTTTTGCAAATATAAAAAAAAAAAAAATCCATATTAATTAGAAAAAGGAACAAAAGCAATAGTTGATCTGTACTATTGTGCTGTAAAGTTTGTAAAATGCAAGGATGGGAAGTTTGAATGGAATTGTCTTTTTCAGGAATAGGATATAATCCAATTCTAGAGTAGAATAGTGGGATTGATTTATTTATTTGACGACAACAGAAGATGAAAAATCCTTCTTCCCTCGCGTTTCATTTCAGATTTGAGATTTCAGTTCACAGTGGTCCGGTCCCCACTTTCTTCAGCTTGTGGTTATTCTTCCTCAATTTTATGTCAACGATGCAATTCTCCAAAATAATACCAACCAGAATAATTATAATAATAATAAATTACATAACATATCTTAACAGTCACACTGATAAATTATAATTTTTCAAAATCATGTTTTTTTTGCATATACATATTTTATATCCTATACTATATATAATATTTAAACAATATATTTAATAATAGTTAAAGGTATTGATTGAGTAAAATTTCCCTTTGACTTCATTTTGAAACGCATTTTTTTTAATCAATAGTAATTAATTGAAAGAGTTAATAAAATAAATTTTTAATTATGAAATTGAATTGCATAAATTGGTGTAAAAATCAGAATAAAAATATAATATTTGTCAGTTAAAAGAGAAAAAGAAAAACTCTAATTAAGGCATCGATCATACATGTTAATTGACGATTAAAGAACAAGTTAATAATTGAAATAAGGAAAAGAATATGTAATGTTCCGTACACCAACCGCATTGGATCTGCACTCGATTTGGTCGTTGAAAATTATGCGCACTTATAATTCCCGCGAAACAAAGCCAGCCACGTTTGCTGTGGCACTCGCCAGTTATTCTCTGCGTCACTCGCTCTGTGGTCTCTCCGTGAAAATTATTTGAATTACCGAAGTCCAAGTTAGACTTTTCGCCTTTTGTACCTAATAAATTACACAACTGCCACGCCGTTTACAACAGACCCTGTTAAATAGGCAAGCATATGCTGGATGATTCCCAACTTAATTTCCAAAAAGAATAAAAATACAATCCTCATTTTGCCCAATCTCTTCTCCTTCTTTCTCCAGTCATTTGAAATTCTCATCACGAAGTTCTTGCTTTGTGAACATTTCCTTGTTCGATTATAATTTAATGAACTTGCCGATTTCTCCTGCCAATTCTGGCAAGTGGCAACCATGGCTGCATATCTATTTATGGTCAATCTGAATGCTAAATAGAAACAGAGAAAACAGGTATTATAACTCAAAAATGGCCGACCTTTACAGAAACTTCTCACAGTCCACCAACGACATCACGCCGGAGATTAATAATTTGTTCGACAAATACGAACTCGGGAGGCTGCTTGGTGTTGGAGCATTTGCCAAGGTTTACTATGCCAGAAATATCCGTACCGGCCAGAGCGTGGCTATTAAGGCCGTGAGCAAGCAGAAAGTGGTCAAGGGAGGCTTCACAGCGCAGGTTAAGAGGGAGATTTCTGTCATGCGCCGGCTGCGTCACCCTCACGTGGTGAAGCTTTTGGAGGTTTTGGCCACCAAAACCAAGATCTATTTCGTCATGGAGTTTGCCAAAGGTGGTGAGCTTTTCACCAAGCTTTCCAAGGGACGATTCAGCGAGAATCTCAGCCGTCGGTATTTTCAGCAGCTTATCACAGCCCTTAAATATTGTCACGAGAGAGGCGTGTTTCATCGTGATTTGAAACCGGAGAATCTTCTCCTCGACGAGAATTGGGACCTTAAAATCTCGGATTTCGGTCTCAGCGCCGTGAAGGAACAGGTCCGACCCGACGGCATGCTCCATACCTTATGCGGAACTCCGGCTTATGTTGCTCCGGATATTCTCGCTAAGAAAGGCTATGATGGTGCTAAGGTGGACGTTTGGTCATGCGGCGTCATCTTGTATGTGCTCATCGCTGGATATTTACCGTTCAACGATACTAATCTGATGGCTATGTACCGTAAGATCTATAGAGGCCAGTTCAAATTCCCCAAGTGGACGTCTCCTGATCTACAGAGATTCCTATCTCGTCTCCTAGACCCGAATCCCGACACTAGAATCACCGTCGATGAGATTCGACACGATTCATGGTTCAAGAAGGATTACAGAGAAACAAAATTGCAGCCCGAGGATTTTGATTTCAAGGTGCAAGAAGAAAATCGCAAGTGCTTGAATGCTTTTCACATAATCGCCTTCTCGCCCGGTTTTGATTTATCCGGTTTAATCAATGACTGCAACATCAAAGCCTGTGGCGAACGTTTTGTCTCCGCCAAATCGCCAGCGAAGATAATAGAGAAACTGGAAGAAATTGCTGTAGCAGAAAACTTGTCGGTGACAAAGACGAAGAACTATGGAGCGAAACTGGAAGGAGATAATGGTAATTTTGTGATGGGTTTTGAAATTTACCGATTAACAGAAGAGCTAGTTGTAGTAGAAATGAAGGGGACGGAAGTGAATGAAAGAGCAGGGCAAGATATTTGGAAAGATAAACTAAGGCCTCAGCTCGCTTCCTTGATTTATCAGCCGGAAGTTCAGGCCGCCGATTCTTGATAATTTGAAGGCTGCCGCCGGCAGATTATTTGGGCCACTGTCCATTGATTAGAATAATCCGGTGTACAAAAATTATTTTATGTACTTTGTTGCAATTATGATGTCAATACTTGGGATTATCAATCTTGGCTATGGAATTATCAATTATTAATTGAAAAATATAAAATGACACGAAAAGATGTTTCTATTAATAAAAAATGGTATATAAAATATATTTAAATATATAATAAACATGAATTATATAATATATTTAATATCTCATTTCAAAATAATAAATATATATACTTTTATCATATAATATTTTATTATTATATATACATATTAAATAATTTAATAATTATATTATTAATACAGCATATTATTTTATAGAAAAAATAAAGATATAAAGAGAAAGAAAAATAATAAACTACTAACTTTTTTTTAGATGCTAGTCCTACTAATTTATTTTTTAAAATATTATAATCTAAATTTTTTAAATAAATTAATTTACCAAACATAAATTATGATCAAACTATATTATTTTTATTCATCAGACTCGATTATAATCTAACAGTGCCTTATTGTTTTCAATAGGAAGACAGAATCATTTTTTTTATGGTTCCCGAATGCGAGGTGTTACAGTTAAAACCATTTTATTTTAATAATGTTTTTTTTAAGTTTTATTTTAATAATGCTGATCAGTATTAATGAAGTATTGATAATTGATCAGTAGGCAGGACTTAGAAGGAGGTCCTTACCATAACCACGTCATTTTAATTATTTAGAGGACTGATGTGAGTCTGGGTCCCACTGTGGTGTTTTAATAATTAATCCGATATTTAGTGGTTTTTTCTTTTGAAAATAAAAGAAAATCCAATATTTATTGTTATTTTATCTTTTTTTTTAAATATTTTTTTTCAATAATTATATAATTGTTGCTCATGGATAGATCGCACCATGTGATTGTACACTAGCGAACGAATTTATGATTTATTTTTTTTTTTTTTGGAGAAAAAGAAATTGATAAGATAAGAGCTATGGATTATTAAGTTAAATTAGTAGTGACATGGTCGGTAATGCAGGGTTTAATTATTATTTTCATATAAACTGCATTAATTACATATAAAGCTATTCATTTCTCACGAATGAACTATTTAATTTAATAGAGGTTGAATTCAGAAGTTTTTTCCACCAAATTTAATATGTATACTATTGGAAAATAGAATTTAGTTATTAAGTTAAACGTGGGTCCGTACCTATCACTATCAGTGATGCAGAGTTAATTATCTTATTCGAGTGAGTAGTGTGAAATGGTTTAATGATTTGAAATTAATGTTATATAAAAAAAAAGAAATTAATTGATTGAAAGAATAAGTTAAAAAGTGAGTTTAGTATAATTTTTTCATATAAATCGGATTTATGAATAATTTATTTTAATTATGCAAAATAATAATTGTTCTATACAATTAATTATATATTTAAAATGCATTATAATTAAATTTGATATAGACAAATATTGTCATAATTTATGCACAACTTTGTTGTGGAGGGAAATGACGAAGAAGCATGCGGTGCCAATATAATTCCAAGATACAGCAGTTTTCTCTCGTCACCATCATTTATAACTGACAACAGTTTTGGTGAAGCAACAATTTTGGCTTATTTCATTGATACTTTTTTTTTTTTTTCTGTGTGTATAACTAAGCCATGAGCACACTGTTTTTCTCTATATATATATATATATATTCCTATACTATGGGCTTCACATACAAAAATTCCAATTTCTAAATTAAAAATTAATTACCATCATCTCTTTGAACAAATCATTTCAAAATCATTCTGACTATATTGGCAAGTAAAAGAAAAAGTAGCTAGGTATGGCTTCTATTATCTTAAAAATCTGAAAATTCAGTGAAAAAAACTAACGTTCGAAGAAACTGAGTGATTCAGAATTATTAAAAAAAAAAAATTCATAAGAATTTCAATTTGACTATAAATGTAAAATCTGACTGTGGCAGATTGATGATAATAATAGAAATCAACAATTACATGTTTCACGTGGACCACAGATTAATAATGTGATATAATTCTGATTTTAGGTCACATTTCAACAAATTAATGATATGTACATTTATCAATTAGCTTTTCTGGGATTTGTAGTATGCAGAAGAAGAATGATTAATTCCTTTTGAAAGACACCTTAATCAAGTATTATAACTTTTTTTTTTGTTTTTGATGAACTGTGAGGTTGGAAGCAGATAATGAGGTAATCATTTCCATGCTCAATTATATGAGGTCTGAACTGAAACAGTGAGTAATTACTGATTATCACTTTCATGTGCGCTGCGACATTACTTTTATTATTTATAATTATTTAGTGGGCCCATGTTTCACCACACCACATGTTCTACCAACCATACATGAGGTATACCTTTTTTTTTAAAAAAAGAAAAAAATTTACAAAAACACTATATGAGGTATATTTAGGATAGTTTGGTATTGAATTTTTAAAAACTAATTTTCAGAAAAAAATTTA
The DNA here is from genome assembly GCA_949630135.1 of Balakata baccata. Lineage (NCBI taxonomy): Eukaryota > Viridiplantae > Streptophyta > Magnoliopsida > Malpighiales > Euphorbiaceae > Balakata > Balakata baccata. The sequence continues at coordinate 5,767 of CATIWF010075396.1, forward strand.
TATTTTTAATCTTTTGAATTTTGAATGCTGTTTATATATATTTTTTAAAAAAATAAAATTGACAAGATAATTTATAAAAAATTTAAAAATTAATTAATTAAATTTAAAAATTTAAAATATACTTTTATAATATTTAATAGCAATCACAATCGCACTCCTACACCAACTTTTCCTTGTTTAAAATGTTTTCTTTTTAATTCTTAGGGAATTAATTATATATCCTTACCAATAATCATAAATAAAGATGACACGTGAACCCAATATATGAAATATATAAAATTAGTTTGTTAGCATTGAATATATATGTGTTCATATTATAAATTGGTTGACATATTTATAACATGGTCCAAAATGAGTTGCGTTACGGATTGACATATTAATCCATTTTTTAACTCATTTAAATTTCACATGTTGTATGTTGTTAATTTGATTCAACCTATTTATAACACACATTAATTTATAGCAATATCAAGATTAATAGTATTATTTTATAAAAAAAATATTTAAATACTATATTTATATTATATCATGTCAAATGACCCTAATAAAGTATAATTGTATCACATTTGTATTATTTTTACGACATATTACAATATGAAAGTTAAATGTGTTATATGTATCGTATTCATATAACACATTTAATTTGTGTGGTGTGTTCATGCCGACCCATTTAATAAATAGATCGTATTTATATTGACTCTAATCGTATCACTAGAGTAGCTCAAGATGATACAACACAAATAAAACTTGCCAATCCGTTTTGACACTCATACTTATTATGAATTTAACTTACAAATAACATTTGAATTTAAAATGAAATTTTACAAAAAATGGAAAAAAAAGTAAAAATATTTACAAAAATGACAGTTAAAGTTTTTACCAATAGTACTAAAACACACATAAAATATTTACAACAATACTAAAATATGAAAGTCACTCAAACAATGCGCATATGGTATATCTCTGTAATACATTTAGCATATATTGGTTCAACTTTCACAAAAAAGACAAAAGAAGATGAAAAAAAAAATTGAATCATTAATAAATCGTTTAACATGTTGTTTGGATTCTATTATTCGTTGTGGAACTTTAAAATTGATTCGTAAAGTTTATTTGTGGAGTCTTTGGGGAATACTTTTAAAATACTTTGAATATTTCTTGGAAATATTATGAGAATTTCTTGGATATGCCTTGAATACTTTGGAAGTATCTTGGTTTATTTGTAACCAAACATACCAAAAAAAAAAAGCCTTAGCAGAGTTGACAAAAAAAAAATTAAAGAAGAATTGAATTGAATCCAAATTAAAAGTATCGTAAATTTTCAAACTAACAGTATTTACACAAACTAAACATCAGATTCAATTCATTGTTGAGTATACAATGAGAATACCTTCTAAATTCATTAAGAATATATTAAGAATTCATTTGGTACATATAGGGAATACCTTGGTTGAATTTGATCAAAAGCAAAAAAATAAAAAAATCAATCCAAAATTAAAAAGCATAAAAAAATTATCAAACAAACAGATTTAATTCAGATTCACATTGAGCATTGCATTCAATTCAACAGAAAAATGATACTAACTATTACGATTGTATCATATCTATAATTACAGCAACATTATCGTAAATTCATCAAATCTAACAATTTCTCGAACTTAACTATTATGAACACCGATGTCATGGCCGTTGACCACCTTTCCAACAGCCAAACATATTTATTGTTGCCGTTGTAGTAACTTTTTACACATCAACATAACCTATGAAATTGATATAGGCAAAAATAAAAAAAAATGTCAATAATTAAAAAAAATAAATTTCGGTAAATGGAAAAAATTCTCCAATTTAAAAACAGGTCATGGGCTTGCGTGAGCGGTGTGGCAGATAAACACCTCGAAGCAGCAGCAAATGTATGCTGCCCATTGGGTCTATGCGAGAAAAATTAATCAGATCCAATTTTCATCATTATTGCCTTCGGCTGTCTCAAGACTTAAAATGGCCTAAAAAATGTATTAGTAGGCTCAACAGTGGGTGTCTGTGTCACCAATGTAAGCCCAACAGGCATGGTTTTGAATTGGAATACGAGTAAAACATGAGAACAAGGCCCAGATAAAATTTTCTTGTTGAAATAACAATGGAGGGCAACAGCCACACTTCGTTTTAAGCCCAAATTGGCCTAAAAAATAATATGATTATTTGAGCAATTTTCCGTTTTTCCTTTTCTTTTAAGTACGTTTCTTTTCCATAGGACCAACCATGTATTGAGAGAAAAACAGTAGTGACCTAATTCAGGCATATCTACCGGGACGCATATATTTGCTTATTCCTCACTTGGTCTTTCAATATGGCTTTTGCATGATATTTGTGACATTTTTTATATACGTTAGTTTCTATTTACTCACTTTTTTGTACAAAAAAAAAAAAAAAAGGAAAGAAACAAAAGTAACTTTAGTTGATGAAATCATGAAAGTAAAAAAACAGAAAATAAAGGAGTAGAGCGGAGAGTAAGAATTTGTGAGAAATTCAGTCATTCTGTTCTTTAAAGTCTCTCTCCGCTTTGAAAAAAATTAAGTTTTTTTTCTCCCAAATAACTTTTATATAATTTTTTGAAATAAAATAAATTATATTGCATTATATTAAATTGATATTTGTATGATTATTTTCTAAAAATAAATTCAATCATTTTTAGTTTTTTAAAAACTAAACAATTTGATATATTCATTATTATATATTTATAGTATACCCATCCATTCGACAAAAAAATATGTGTATTGTTTTTAGCTTGGTTTTGTCTGGGTATCCCCCTCCATGAATCCATGCTTGCACCCAAAAAAAAAGTATGTGCATTTATATTTTTGTTCAATAAAAAAATTTAATTAAAGCATTGGAATTATATAATATTTAGTATATTTTTATATTAACTAGATGTATAATATAAAACTAAATAATACGTTATATCTATTGTTAAGAAGACATAATTTTGGTAAGAATTAAAAAATAACTAAATTTTATTTTTCTTTTGATAAAATATAATTACATTTTCAACTACAAGGATTATGATAATATAATTATCAAATTATGACTCATAATTTTATCCTAATTTGAATATTTTATAGTCATAACTTCATACTCATACTAATTAATAATTTTTTCATTAAAAGTAAATGTATAATATAATAATTTTTGAAATATTGTTCTTTGATTAATATGAATGTTGGCTTTGTTTTCGTTTTAGTATATTCATATTAAATGGATATTAAATATTGATTAATGAGTGGACGTATTATTAATATATATATATATTCTATATATTTAATTAAAGATGTTCCATAAAAAAAAAATGAAATTTGCAAAAATTATATTTATTAAAATAAAAAAGAAAAAAAGTAATTACTTGCATGGTGCATGCGGCATGAGGAGAATGATGATAATTAATCTTTTATTTATTTTACTAAAACAAGAACATGTCTGAAAATTACCGTGACCCGGTCCAAAACTGCCGGTTTAAAGGTTGCTCATATAATTTATTTTCGTTGCATATCTTCTTTTTCTTCTCCATTTTCCCCTTATCTTATTTCACAATCTCCTTCTTTCTCTCTCATATGTTGTCTGAGTTTCTTCCCTGGTAAGAACGGACGAAGGAGCCACAGCATCCGCCTTCCACCCAATTCCGCCGCGCTGCCCGACTTTCTTCACCATTTCTTTCTCTACACAATACCAATCGGCCATGGACTCTGAATCTGTAAGTCTTTAAATCTTATCTTGTATTTCGTGCCACTTCCGCACGGCATCCTTTTCTTGGAAACCCTCGATATCATCCTTTGCTCCAGCTTCGTCGTTTGTGATTAATCTCGTTAGACTTGGTTTACCTGTTCTTTTTTGAATTTCTTTTAACTTTTCGGTAATTTTTTAATGTTTCTAGGGTTCTTGACGTTCGAGGAATTGCTGTGCGTGGATGTTCTATTTTTAAAGGAATAAACGGATTTAGGGTGTTTAATTTGAAGCATTGTTTTGAGAGGGGGTAAATTTTTCTTCCCATTCCTAGGGTTTGTTTTTTCTTCGATTTCAATACGGGGAAGATAGGCGTGGGTTAAGAGGATAATGTGTATATTGTGTGTGATCCAGAAGTGGTCTCGCCGGGTTGCTACTATGCTACCTTGGTTAGTTATTCCTCTTATAGGATTATGGGCTCTCTCACAGCTTCTGCCACCTGCTTTTCGATTTGAGATCACCTCACCAAGGCTCGCCTGTGTTTTTGTACTTTTGGTTACTCTTTTTTGGTATGAGATTCTTATGCCTCAGCTGTCTGCATGGCGTGTCCGTAGAAATGCACGGTTGAGAGAGAGGAAAAGGTCTGAAGCGATTGAATTGCAGAAACTGCGGAAGACTGCTACAAGGAGGTGTAGAAACTGCTTGACTCCCTATAGAGATCAGAATCCAGGTGGTGGTAAATTTATGTGTTCTTATTGTGGCCATATTTCCAAGAGGCCAGTTTTGGACTTGCCTGTATCCCCTGGATTAGGAATGTCTAATTCTGGGATTATTAAGGATCTGGTTGGAAAGAGTGGAAAGATTTTGAATGGCAAAGCATGGTCTGATAATGGATGGATTTGCAATCAGGATTGGTTAGAAAATGGCAATTGGGCTGGTGGGTCCATTGCTGGAAAATCTAATTACTGGAGGAAGAATGGAAGTGGGATCTTTGGAGGTGATGAAAATTGTTTTGCTGAGAAATCTTATTCGGGTTTTGCAATTTTTGCTTGTAAGCTGTTGACTTCTTTTTTCTTAAGCATTAGATGGATTTGGAGAAAGATTTTTAGGATTAGTTTATCTGAGGATGCTTCTTCAGATGTAGATCATAGGGGAATGTTGACTAAGAGGGGCGAGAATGGCACAAATTATCACGAGAGTAGAGGAGAAAAAGCACGTAGAAAAGCTGAGGAGAAAAGACAGGCCCGGTTAGAGAAGGAGTTGTTGGAGGAGGAAGAAAGGAAACAGAGGGAGGAGGTTGCAAGGTTGGTAGAGGAGCGGAGAAGGTTGAGAGATGAGAAGATGGAGGCCGAAAAAGATCGAAATAGATCTTCACCATCCACCAGGGAGAAAGATGCCAAGAAGGAAGCAGAGAAGAAGCAACAAGAAAGAAGGAAAGAGAAAGAGAAAGACAAAGGGTCTAGCAAGAGCAATTCTGATGCTGAAGAATTGGAAAAGAAAGCTGGTAAGGAAACTGAGCGTAAGCGGGAGTTTGATAAGAGGAGTGAAACTGATCGTAGGGAACATCAGAAATCTGGGACAGACAGTGTGAAGGGGCAGAATGCTGAGTCAGGACATGGGATAAAGCATTCATCTGCAAGCATTTATAATCGTGGAAATGCTGGAACTAGGTATTTAGATCGAATGAGGGGTACATTTTTGTCTTCTTCTAAAGCTTTTACCGGAAGTGGTTTCTTTGGGAAGACTGTTAATGCTCCTAATGTTACAAAAGAAATCAAGTTCAATAGTTCTGTAGATCATGGTCATACTTCAGCCCATAGAAGGGATGTATGTCCACCTGAGCGTCTAGCTGGGAAATCAAACACAAATGGAGATGATAAGAATGTAAACCATCATGTAAGCCGGCTTGCTTTTCTTTTTTTCATTTTTAATAGCTTTTCTTTTTTCATTTTTTAATCTTGATTTTAATCTTAAGCAGGAATTGTCTATTATTCTCTGCTCATTAAACTCGTGCTTGTGTCAGTTGTCCATTCACAGGATTTTTTATATGACCAACTATAGTAATAATGAAATGTTTTTGGCAATTATTGTTAATCGGCATTTTAGTCAATTTTGCATAGCTTTGACTTTATATATATGTGTTTATGTTCGTGTTTCTGTGTGACAAATTTTTTTGGATTTTTTGGAGTACTGTTGTACCTTTGTACTAGTTTGCTGCATTTAAAAGAAAATCAATTTAATGTTATTTTCATCACAGGTACTCTCAGAACCACAACCCAGGACGGCACCTAAAAAATCATGGCAGCAATTATTTACACGTTCATCATCAGCTCCATTGTCAAATACAAATGTCATTAGTAGGCCAAATTCAAAGCCCCAGGCAGAAGTTCAAAGCTCACAGTTACATGGGCAATCATCGTCATTACAGTCATTTGATAATCCAATCAGTTTTGGGCTGCCATCTCCATTTACCCTTTCCACATATCCAAATGTATCTAGTAGCACTAGTTTAGGCTTTTCACCTCCCATTGAACCCATTTTTCCTCGTGTTGTGGAAGGACCCCATGAATTCATACCTGAGGAACCAGAGCTTTTTGAAGATCCATGTTATGATCCTGATCCAATATCATTGATTGGGCCTGTTTCGGAGTCACTTGATAATTTTCAGTTGGACCGGGGGATTGGTTTTGCATCAGACACTGGAGTTGAAAGGCTTCATGCTTTGAAGAATTTATCTGCATCTCCTGAAGTGAGCAAGCCATCTCCAATTGAGTCTCCACTTTCACGGATACGACTTGCAGATGAAAAGCTTAATGGATCTAATTGGTTTCCGACTACTCCTAAGGCTCAAGATTTGCACACACTGCCTGGGGATGATGTGCATGATCAGGAGAAGGGAACTTGGCAAATGTGGAACAGTTCTCCTCTTGTTCAAGATGGTTTGGGTTTGGTAGGCAGTCCAGGAAGCTGGCTTTTACCTCTAGAACTGGGCAGAACAACCAAGGAAGATGTCTTGCAGCCTTCACCTCAAAAAACCATGGCTTCCCGTTTCACAAAAGATGACCAAGCCCTTTCTGGTACTCATTCTCCGCAGAAGGTTTTTCTTAGCAATGGCCAGAATGGTGGGGCATTTAGTCCAGTTACTAGTTCAAATGATAGTGATCCATGGTTACAGAATGCTTTTTTTCCACCATTGTCAGGCAGTGATAGCCATCTTCCTGTCACATCTCGGGAGGAGATCACTCAGAATGAAGTAACTTATGGGAGTCCCACAGGAGCTGCACCCTATCATTCTTTTGAGCTGTCTCCAGCTAATTGTTGGTCCAAGTGAGTACATTATACTATGAACCTCCTTTAAATCAAAATTTACTGAGGATATTTGTTTTGAACATTAGGATAAAACAAGAAGTTTTATCCGATTTTTTTAAAAAATTGACGAAACATTTAGAGATTTATCTAAAATCTGTTATGGTACTTAAAAATTGGATGGAATCTGGATATGTCAACTTTTTATTTAACGTTTGCCATGGAGGGGAATGTTATGCCAGCTTTTGATGCATTATGGTACTCCTGGTATTATGAAAATGAAAGATAATGAAAGAGTTTATATTACATTACTGTATAATAAGTTTACAAGGGTATTTATACAGCTGCCTAAAGTATTTCGGTTACAATTAACTAGGTATCTAGGCAGGACAGTCCTAGTTTAGTTGAAGTATACAACTAAGATAAATACAAGTAGAGATAAGGATAGAGGAGAAAAGATAGCTCTTTATCTCCATCATATCCCGTAATAGATAATACATATTTACTGGTCTTCTATTCTGGATTTCTTAGTAAACTGTCATTAATCTGCTCCCAATTATGTCCATCCATGCTTGTGAACTTACACTTCTTGGTATGGTTGTTTGGTACCAAAAATCTCAGACCTACCTGCCATTGATTGTAGAGGCTGAACAATACTGAACTAGTATTTTTGATGATCCATGTTGAACTTGAAGTTTTCAGCATGTGCAAGCTGGTTTGACTTAACTGAATTTGGCAGGTTATCACTTGAAATGCTCATGCCCTTGTGTATACTTATCATTGTTGGTTATTATGACTCAAATGATTTTTATTTTATACTGGAGGATTTATTGAGTGTGCGGCCTGTCACTAGTGAAGTGCATGCTTAAGATCCCATTTTGGGCGTCTGATTACTTTTTCCCTGCCATTCTATTTACTTATATGTAATGCTTTTTATGCCCTGCATTTATTCCCCCGTTTATAAAATTAGTACAAATGACATTACAGACGTGGTAAAAGATTCAATTTCATTACTGTTGGGGATTTAAAATATATTGGCTATTGGCCATTGTGATTATGACTAATATTCTCTTCTAAGATGTGCACCTTTTAGCCATTAATCAATTGAATTGATTTTGGCATTTCAACCTTGTGTTGCTCAAGAATATGAAGTAGAACAGTGTTCTGGTAGCTCACTATTTGATTAGTTAGAAAGCTAAAACAACAGTTTAGATCAGGTCAAGCATCATCCCTAAAGTCAAGGAAATCTTACTTGCATAATGAAGTCCACGGAGGCACATAGTTTCTGTGCAATTTATTAAAAGACCCTGTTCCTTATAAAATTTAACAATTTTTAATATGATTATTCTAACCTGGTTGCTCAAGGATGGAAAACGGAATAATTTTTCAAAATTTCAGAACAATTTCCTCTTTTCATAATATGTAAATTCTTAGGATGAGTTTCATCATTGTTCGTCATTAATTTGGATGTCAAATACAAGTTGTCATTTACAGTTTTTGCATGTCTGGATACTCTCAAGTACAAAATATTCAGATGTAACTAACACAAATTTTGAGTTATGATATCAAGGAAGTCTTTATTATTATTATTATTATTATTATTATGAGTGTGTTCTGTCAGTGAGATTTTTTGGACGAGGGCTGATAAAAAAGAGGGGGATTCTGGTGGTTTTCTGTCTATTGATTTAGCTTATCTGCTAAAACCTTGCAGGAGTTTAGTATATTATATCTAAGCCTAACATAATGCCCTGCTATCCTCTTCACCTCTTTTGTTTCCAGCTGAGGGGCAGTATGATATGTTTTTTAATCTGCTGCCTTGTATTTGAATGGCATTTTTATTTTGAAATTTAGTAATGATAATCTGATTCCTTTTCTCAATGGCAGGAAGGATTGGACTGTGCAAGGCACAGGAGAAGGTGTGGGGAAGTCATCTGCGGCAAGGCATCATCACATTGGGGGTTTATTTCCAGCAGATGTGCAGTCGCTTTGGTCATTTGATTAGAAAAAACAGGAGTTAACAATATGAGGAACATAAGAAAACCTCCTATCCAGAAGGGGGAGGTAAACTGCCTCGTCTGTTGGAGAGTTCAGAATACTGGACGGAATTGTATCCTCCTCATCTTTTATAAGGGAGATTGATTTTACTTAACTTTAGCATCAATAGGTATACACGAAGCATGCATTCACCTTGTGCATCAGGTAACTGCAAAAATTTTAACATTTGTGTTTTGGGGGGAGGGGGGTGTCCCCGTTTCTGAGGAAAAATTGTGTTCTTGTTGAGAGAGTGGAGTTGTTCCTCTTGGTTGCTCATCTCTTCATCGGAAAGGAATGTTTAATGAAAATGATGCTAGCGTGCTATGCATCTGTTTATGAAAAAAAATGGTACTTTAATCATCTGGTGCGATAGGTTTTCACTTCTGAAATGAATGGGAGACTCCCCCCAACCCTCACACTCAAATTTAAAATGCTATATTAGATCTAGCGGTGCGGTGGTGGTACATGAAAATAATTATTGCAAATGCACCAATTGCTGATGTCTATGAAAACAGGGTTTACTTTTAGATTAAAGTCACTTGCCTCTTTGAGGGTTGGATTAGGATGATGGAATTTAGCGGGAATTAATCATCAATGCTATGAAATTGTTGAATTGGTATGCTAAAAAGTCTGAGTTCAGAATGCTACGAAATTGAAAATTACCGTTGTGTTGATACCACCACCGGTCGTAATTTATCATTAATCATTTTCAGAGAGATAGGTTGTCTTCAAGGCGGCAAGATAAGTATATCTACCTTTAAAAATAGTAACTAGTAACCTAGTTGTCTATTAGATATGATTATTAGATATTAAATTTGTCATTAATTACTATTTGATTTTTATATAATTTTTTTATTAATTTGTTTCGATTTATTATGATATTTTATTAATAGCAAATTATAGAAATCTATGTTTATTTCAAATTCTATCAAATAACTAATTTATAAGTGTAATATATATTCATTTTTTTTTAAAATTAGTGATATGTTTTTTTATATATAAAACATAAATATCTAGTTTTAATAGAATTAAATTATTAAATGAGAAAAGTAAGTCAATTAACTAATATAATCAGGGTGAGTTTTTGGTAAATTTGTCTGTTTTTATTTCTATTCCCATTTTTATATATACTATGAGACGATGTACTATTTTTTTTTTTCATTTATTGTTTAAAAAACAGAAAAAAAAAAACTAGAAAACAAGGTATGATTTACAAAAATAGACATAAATTAAGATAACTCCAAATGGGTTTAAGGTATCATATCATGGAAAGAAGCAATAATACGCTACCAACTATAGTTGTCAATGCACTTTATGCAAATGCAGTTATCAAAGTCGTTTGAAGGATTATACACTTTGTTTAAGTTTAGTTGTGAGAATATTCGTCCTTAATACCATAGTTTTACACAAAATGTGGTTGAATTTGGATTTCACAAAATTCTAAAAGAGAAAGAGACTAAAATCTATAAGTCATGCAAAGATCAATTTGTTTGGTGGAGTCAACTAGTTGGCAAGATTTGCCTCTTTGTCAGGCCAGTAGTGAAGATTATCATAAGACTTCAGAATGAGAGCAACTTGCAAGGTTTGCAATATTTGTTTGATTATGTCAAAATACTATTCTTGCCAAATTCATAACATGTTATTGGAGGACAGTAAAAGAGGAAAAAAAAATAATTTGAAAGCTTAGGATGTGTTTGATTTAACTATTCCAAGTTATTACAGTTGTTAATAGTTCTTAGCTGATTATTGATAATTGAGATTTAAAAAAAATTCTACTTTTTTCTATAGAAAATTTTCAATTTGTTGTTTGTATGTTAAATAACTATCAATAATAATTTTTTTAATAAAAAAAATATGTGTTATATATTTATCTTTAATATCTTACACGACAAATGTATAATAACAATATTTATCCGTTTTCAAAATTAAGTTATTATTTTTTATGTATACACATATTGTTTTCATTTATGAATGAATACTATTGACGATTTAATAATAATTCAACATATATTTATATTATACTTTTTTATAATTATAAACAATTTATTGATATAAAGAAATTTAATTTTAGGATTTTTTTTTGAGATTATTTTGAGATAAAATTATCTTTTCATCCAACGATTCAAAATCGTGAGCATACCATGAATATGCCATAAATTCCATAGGAATTGCCTATAATATTTAGGAAAGTTTTTAAAAATGTAAAAAAATTTCTAAAATATTAGTTCAGCATTCTTAGAAATATATTAGGAATAAATTAAGTGTATTTTGAGAATATATCGGAAATTTCTTAAGAATTTTATAAATATAATTTAAAAATTTATTGAGAATATATTGAATATATCTTTGAAATACATTGAATATATCTTAGTACATTGAAAATTCCTTTAGAATTCCTTGGAAACACCTCTAGTGTATTTTAGAATACATTGAATATACCCTAAAAATTATTTGGAAATATCATTGATATACCTTACCTTAGTTCAATAACAGATTTTCAAAAAAATAAAATAAAAGAAAGAAAGAAGAATAGATAGCCTTAATATGATAAAAATAATGGCAACTAAAACATTAATTGTGGTGCTCTACGCATTTAATGAAATTGCATCAAAAAACTAATTGCAACAAAAAGGTAAAAATGAATCGCAACAAAAAGAACTAAACTGTGCTGCTCTCATAGTAATGTGAATTAAGATAAAGAATTGCTATCTATTTGTTCCCGGACCATCATTGGTCATGGATAACACATATTTTAAAAACCAACCAATTGATTAATTATTACCTCCAAAATATCTTAACATACCAAATATTTTCAGCTTTTAGTAAATATTCATATGTTATTAAGCTCATAAAGTAAATGGTGTACTGTAGGTAGACAAAAAAGAAAAAAAGCTCAAGTCACATCCAGCCTGAATATGTTTGTTTTGCCATTTAATTTTCTGTAGTAAATTTTGGTTTATTTAACCTCTTGAACTCTATTTTTGGTCAACTTTACTATCCGTCCAATTTGCAAAATTGAACATATGGCCCTTTGTTGTTAATATGACAGCTAACATGATATCATTGACTAAATCAAATATTTTTTCTTGTCATGTCAGTATTAAAAAGCTTTATGCACATTTTACAAATTTAACAGGAGACAAGGTAGACAAAAAAAGGAGTCCAGGTGACTAAGTAAACCAAAAGTCGTTGCAGCTAAAACGAACATTTTCATGAGACTGGATATGACATAAGCGAAGAAAAAACAAGGAAATAAAATGTTGTGGTATGAGTGATATATTCATCATTGAGTCATTGAAATAAACAAGTTAAAAGGCATTCTGTATAGAGAGAGGAGACGAAAAAACAAAAAAGAAAAAACAATAAGAGAAATGATGGAAAAGTAAAAGAGAAGGCAAATTATCATACGAGGAAACATCAACGCCAATTTGTAATTGTCAATGGATTTATTGAAGGATTAGAAAGAAAATGAAATATTTCAAAGCAAAACTGTGCATTACACATACTGTATAAACCAAAACTAAAAAAAATTTTCTAAAATTTTATAAATCAATTTGTAATTTATCAACAAATTTTGCACAGATTGACTCTCCTCCGGTGCCATTTCCTATAGTAAAGTCACCGCCCTAGTACATAAACTCCGTGATTACATGGTGAAAGGTGGAGCCCTTGTAGTAGAGTGGCTTGCCGCTCTTGCCAAAAACACCCTGGATAGGCAATTGAAACATATTGATAAAAATGAAAAAAAAAATTTGTTATAAAAATAAATAAAAATAACTAAGAAATAAAAAACAAAATAAGAATACAAAGAAGAAGAAAATATAAAATTGGAAGAATATTTTCACATCCCCTTTGTTTATACTCCAAGACTCTATTTATAGGCTTAGAAATAAGTATTCAAATGTCATGAATTATAAATTTATTTGTGGGAATAAATTACAATAAAATGAAGCAATTAATCTAAAAGGAAATTATGCAAATGAAAATTACGGACATCCAAAATTTAAATATTTTATAACACTCCCATTTAGATGTCAATTAATAAGAATATTTATTTGTATGAATAAATTACAATAAAATGAGACAATTAATCTAAAAGGAGATTATGCAAATGAGAATTATGGACATCCAAAATTTAAATATTTTATAACACTTCATTTGGATGTCAATTAATAAGAATAGCCTCATTAAAACCTTACTAGGAAAAATCATGTGGGAAAAAAAATCCAATGAAGGAAAAATAATATATTTCTTGTATAATATGCATATGAAGCTGCATCGTTAAAAATCTTGTTAGGAAAACCCAGTGAAACAAAACCTTTGTCAAAGAAAAAAATACAATGCGTATTTTCTCTCTCTCATAAAGATATCACTTTAAGTTTCTAACTCGACGCATTTCAATGACTTGCACCAACTTTTTGAATGTTGCAGTGGGTAAAGCTTTTGTGAATAAATTTACTAGATTATCACTTGATCAAATTTGTTGAACATCGATTTGTCTACTTTTTTTAAGATCATGCGTGAAGAAGAATTTAGGAGAAATATATTTTATCCGGACTCCTTCAATATAACCTCCTTTTAACTGTACTATACATATTGCATTATCTTTATAAAATACTATATGAGTTCTTTTATTGACAAATAAACACTTATTTTTCGAATGTGTTGTTTCATTTGCGCCAACCATATGCATTCTCGACTTGTTTCGTGAATTACAATTATTTCAACATGATTTGAAGATGTGACAATCAAAATTTGTTTTGTTGATTACCATGAAATAGTAGTTTCACTACTCATAAAAATATAATTTATTTGGGATCGAGTTTTATGTGGATCAGATAAAAATTATGCATCAGCATAACCAATTAGTTTTGATGCAGATTTATTTGAATAAAATAATCTCAAATCAATTGTTTCTCAGAGATAACAAAAGATATGTTTAACTACATTCTAATATTTTCGTATTAGAGAAGAAATATATCTTGCCAATAAACTTACCGAAAATGTTATATTAAGTCGTGTAGTATTAGCAATATATAGTAATGCACTAATTGCACTAAAATATAGTACTTCAGGTCCAAGAATTTCTTTTCCATCCTCTCGAAGTTGAAAATGATAATTATTCACATCAAGTAACCTCACAACTATTAGTGCATTACTATATATTGCTAATACTACACTCACAACCATTAGTGTATTCAATGAATATATTTTATCCATATAAGATCTTTTAAGTACCTTTTTTTCTATAAGCTGATTGATGCACTAAGATCTTATCAGCTAAATGCTCAATTTGTAAACCAAGATAAAATTTTATTTTTGCAAGATCTTTCATTTCAAACTCATGCTTCAAATAATTAACTACCATTGCAAGCTCTTTAGGAATTCCAATAATATTTAAATTATCAATATATACAACAACAATAGTTAATTCATTTTTTGATTTCTTAATGAAATAGGATCATTTTTATATCTTTCTTTCAATAAGTATTTACTTAGACGATTGTATCACATTCATCTTGATTGTCTTAGACCATATAATAATCTTTGTAACTTGATATAATAAATATCTCGGAATTTTGTGTTTTGTAATTCAGACATTTTAAATCCTTCAGAGATTTTTATATAGATATTACTATCAAGATTAATATATAAATAGGCTATAATAACATCCATAAGACACATATCAAGTCTTTTATTTACTGCAAGACTATAAGGTATCGAAAAGTTATTGCATCCACCACAAGAGAATATATTTATTCATAATCAATAACAGACCTTTGTGAAAAACTTGTACCATAAGTCTTGTATTATATCTTACAACTTCGTTATTTTCATTTGTATCCGACGGATTTTACAACTTCAGATTTTTTAACTATTGACCCGAAAACTTCATGTTTATTAAGTGAATTTAATTTAGTTTGTATTGCGCTTTTCCATTTCCGTCAGTCACTTCTATTTTAATATTCTTCAATTATTTTTTGCTCTACATCCTCATTTTTTTCCATAATATCAATTGCTAACGATAAGCAAAGATATTGTCAATGACTATTTTCTCTTTGTTCTATTTTTTTCCTATAACGACATAATTTATTGAGATTTCTTCATTATTATCATTTTCAGGTACCTGAATCTCTTTTGAAAATTTATTTGTTGTTATGTCATTTGACTTTTCAGTAGTTTCTACTTTTTCAATTATGTCATCTTGTTGGCTATCTTCTTTTTTTTTCTATGAATTTTATCTTTGGAACCAATTGGTTTACCACGCTTTAGGCGTACTTTAGACTCATTAGTTGTAGCAAGTTGTCCTACGGATACATCAATTCAAGCATGAGCATTTGTAGCTAGTATATGTAATTTAGTCACTCTCTTAAGGTCAGTAAATGCATTAGACAATTGATTTGCCAAATTTTATAAATGTAGTATTTTTTATACTTTTTGCTCACATTGATTAGTACGAGGATTTAGATGTGTTAAAGATAATGTATTTCACATAATTTCATGATTCAACTACTTTTTTTCTCCCCCTATTGTTGGAAAAATTGTCTTATTAAAATGACAATCTACATACCGTGCTGTAAATAAATTACCAGTCAACGGTTCATATACTTAACTATAGAAGGAGACTCATATCCAACATATATTTCCAACCTTCTTTGATATCTCATTTTAGTGCATTGTGGTAAAGTAATAGGAACATAAACCGCACATTTAAAAATTCTTAAATGAAAAATATTTAGCTCCTGACCATAAGCCAATTGTAATAAAGTAAATTTATGATATGATGTTGGCATAATGAATATTAGTGCATTATAGCATTTTTTCAAGATGAGATGCAGAGTTTTGTTCTCATGAGTAATGATCTTACTATTAATTGGAGGCATTTAATAAATGATTCTACAAGACCATTTTGTATATAAACATAGGCAACTGGCCTTTCAAAAGTTATCCCAACTGACATACAATAATCAATAAAAGCTTGGAATGTAAATTCACATGCATTATTAAGATGTATTGACTTGATTGAATAATCTGGAAATTGTGTACGTAATTTAATTATTTGTGCAAGTAATCTCGCAAATGCTAGGTTGTGAGTTGATAATAAGTATACATGTGACCATCGTGTAGATACATATATTACCATTGTGTAGATACATATATTACCATAAAGTATTTAAATGGTCCACATGGTAAATTAATGGACCCATATATATATCACCTTCAATTGTTTCAAAAAATGCAGGGGATTCTAATCCGACTTTTGTTAATGAAGGTCGAATAAACAATTTGCCTTAAGATAAAGCAGTACATGAGAATTTATTGAATTGAATAATCTTCTGGTTCTTTAAAAGATGCATATTTGAATTCTCAATTATTCTACGCATCATAATTGACCCAAAATGACCCAGCCAGTCATGCCAAACAGTAAAAATATTTCTATTAATGAACTTTTGGTTCATTATTGCATGTGTTTCGATTACACTAATTTTGATGTAGTACAAACCAGAAGATAATGTTGACAACCTTTCCAAAATTCATTTTTCATTTGAGACTATTAATGTAATATAAAGATATTTCACACTATTGTGATTACAAGTCTCAATATGGTACCTATTATGACATATGTCTTTAAAACTTAGCAGATTCCTCTTTGATTTAGTTGAAAATAAAACATTATCAATAATAAATTTTGTTCAATTACTTTAGAGGATATAAGCTCTTCCAGAGCCTTCTATCAAGTTTGTAAAATCCGATATAGTATTAATATTTGCTTCCATCATAATTAAATTAGAAAAATATTTTCTATTTTTCAATATAGTATGTGTCGTTGCACTCTCTGCTAAGTATATATCTTTCTCATTGTTCTTAAAATTTCTCAATGAGTGATGAAAATCCATATTTCTTAAGAAAAAAAATTGTAATAAGTAATTATAAAAAAATATACTATTTGATCACATAAATTAAAAAAGTAATTTTTAAATAAATATAAATAATCAAATAAATTAAAATATTGCATTTAGGCATAAACTAAAAAAAAAATCATTATCATAAACTTTCTTCTATAATTTGGATGCTTCATTTTTTTTTTTATTTTGGGCATTTTCATAAATCAATATTCTCACTATTTTATTTAAAAAAATACACAACATTTGAGTAAGTCTTGCTTAATTAATTAAAAGCAAGTAATAATCTTGGTATGTACAAATTTTTTTAATACATATTTTATTTTCTCTACTAGAGAATTTTGATATAAATCAACTAAATTTTGATGTACATCCGGTACATATTCATTTAACAAAATATTTAAATTATTTCAAATATTTTGGTACACTTCAAGTACATATCTAATTAAAAAAAATATTCAAATTGTTCTAAGGAATAAGAGGGTCTTTCATTGTGAAATAATCATATTTTAATATTTCATTAAAATGATAATGATGATGAAGGAAAATCTACGTTTTAGCCTTATTTTGATTAAATTGTTGAATTCTTTTTTATTAGTATTACCAAGACCATTCACATTTAGGTAAATTTTAACATCCAATTTTCATGACAAATACAATTTGTTTTTACTAATATCATAAATCATAAATTTTTGCAAGTTTTGTAATTAACATTGTGACAAAACAAATTATCAAATATTAATTAAATAAACAAATACATTAACATTATGACAAAACAAATTATCAAATATTAATTAAATAAACAAATACATACATATATATATTAAATAATCATAATTATAATATAATATGTATTGTAATATATGCATATCAATTAATAAAAATCACTTAATAATTCTCATTTAATATTTTAATTTCAATTAATTATAAATACCAAAGGTCATTCTATTATAATTTATTAGATCCAATTAAATATATTTATGACACATTGACAAATACATTAATCAAATTATTAATATTATTATTAAATTTTTATTACAAAGTGAGAGAAATATCAAATTATTATCAAATATCAAATTATTAATATTAGATTATTTTCCAATAAAATTGTCTCCCTATATCCAAAAAAAATCACATTATTGACAATCACTAAAACCATTTAACATGAAAAGTTAAACAATAAATAATAATAATAATAATAATAATAATAATAATAGGACTAGTGAAAAATTTTCAAATATTAAAATATTCTCAAATGTTTCATTATTTTATTCACTAATAAAAATGACATAAAATATATAACCTAAAAATGATGCAATATACATAAATATTAATATATTAATAACATAAGATATGATATAAAACATAACATAAAATATATAAAATGTAAAAATATAAAAGAGAAGATAAATTCATCATGATCATATATATATAACATAATAGAAGATGGAAATAGATATGATCATAAACATAAACACATAAATAAATAAAAATAAAGAAGTTTATGACATAAAACTTTCTCATGATTATAGATATCAAACACAATAAAATTTGAAAATAAACAAGAAACTATTTTTACATGCAATGATTTATCAAATTTATTTACTATTATCAATTGTAGTAGATAAAAATCATGAACAAAACTTACCTTATTACCTTATGGAGAGAAATCGTGCTGATAACGTGTTATAAAAATAAATAAAAATAACTAAGAAATAAAGAATAAAGCAAGAAGACAAAGGAAGAAGAGAGTATAGAATTTGAATAATATTTTCACATCACCTTTGTTCATACTTCAAGCCTTTATTTATAGGATTAAAACTGAACATTCAAATGTCATGAGTTACAAATTTATTTGTGTGAATAAATTACAATAAAATGAGACAAATTTTCATTTTTAAATATTAATTAAAAAATGCAGGTTTTACATGAAAAAAATTTGGCTCAACATGGTGATGTGGGTGGGAGTTTCCGAGGAATACAAATAACCTCTGGTTTTTTTCAGATTTGGAGAGCATCTGAAATAACTAGTGAATTACAGAAAAATTTCAAAATACAAAATAGAATATTTAATATTAGAAAATATAAAAATAGAAAATATATATAGAATATTATATAAATGGAAGTTATGCACATCCAAAATTCAAATATTTCATAACAATATTCCATATATTTTTGTGAATAAAATGTTAAATGTAAGTTTTTAGTAAAATTTCCACTGTACTTAAGCAATGCCCTGCAGGTTTTTCTCATCACAAATGTGCTATGTAGTATTGCTGTCTAATAAATAATTTGGCACGTTAGAATGGAAGCATATAAACCAAAACCACACTTAGATTCACATACAAACACAACATATAGAGAGAGGAAAATTATGGAAAGACATTGTTCTTGAAAGTTGAAATCAGCTGCGTTGCATACATCTTCATAATCACAGAATTAAAAATGAAAAGCTGTATCTAAACACATTGGACTTAAATATAGAGAAGATCAGCTTGGTCTTCTCCCCAAGAATGACATGAACAAGTAATGGTTGGCTGGATTTTGAATCAAATATATGATTAAATTCAGCCAAGAAACTTAACACAGCTTTTTAAAGCATCCATCTACTAGTAGGAACAGGATATATTTAATCAAGTCACAACGATAAATGCTTATTCAACAAATGCTTAAGAAATGGAGATAACCATTTAGGCTGCACTTTGAGGCGGGACAACCTGCAATGCATATGCATCAGAAGGCTGTATCTCTTGTGCTTCTTGTTTCGGTAGTTCCTGCTGCTGCTGCTCTCCTTGCCAGCTCCAAACAATATCCTTGAGCGCAGGTCTAATTTCCTCTTTCAATACCTTCTGATACTCCAATGTATCTCCGCTGGACTTTTTCATTTCCACCATATGGAAACATGGAGTGATTTCAAAGATTTCTGCATCGATGCCCAGTACTCCTTTCCTGCCTGCTTTTGTACCTTCCAATTTCAATAAGCCTCCATCCTTCTTCCTTATTTTCAGCCTCAAACGCTTAGCAAGATCTTCAAGTTTTGATATGACCATCACAGCAGGCTTATTTGCAGTGAACCGCACTTCTTTCTTCTTCTCTTGCTCCTCAAACAAGCCAGACAAGTCAAAGCCAGAAGAATAGGAGATTATATTGAAAGCATTCAAGTTAGATGGCTTTATCACTTCTTGCTTGGATTCTGCAACAGTGCAGCCATTCTCATTCACATTAAATACAGCATCACAGTCTAGAGAAACTGATTCTTTTGTGTCAGTCTCCACAACATAGGGTTGGGTTTCTAGCCCCCTGCAAAACCAAGAATTTTCCATTATTTTAGCCAAGGATATCCTTGTCTTTTGGTTAGGATCGAGGATCTTTGATAGAAGCTTGCGTACTTCAGGTGCAAACCAACTGGGGAACTTAAACTCTGCCTTCCCGATCTTCCTATACATCTCCATGAGATTTCTATCATGGAATGGTAGATAGCCAGCCAGCAAAACAAATAAGATCACTCCACATGACCAAATATCAGCTTTGGATCCATCATAACCTTTTCTGATTATCACTTCTGGAGCAACATAAGCAGGTGTCCCACAGGTTGTATGAAGCAACCCATCTTGCCGCTTAGACTCAGCAAGGGCACTTAATCCAAAATCTGAAACCTTGAGATTCCCATTCTCATCCAACAATAGGTTTTCAGGTTTCAGATCACGATGACACACTCCTCTGCTGTGGCAATAATCGACCGCACTGATCAACTGTTGAAAATATTTTCTAGCCACATCCTCCTTTAGCTTTCCTTTAGCTACCTTGTTGAAGAGCTCACCACCTTTAACATATTCCATAACGAAGTAAATCTTGGTTTTGGTGGCCAACACCTCATAAAGTTCCACAACATTTGGATGTCTAATCAATCTCATAACAGAAATTTCTCGCTTAATCTGCTCAATCATCCCAACCTTCAATACCTTCTCCTTATCAATGATCTTGATAGCGACACTCATGCCATTTCGAAGATCCCTTGCATGGTGGACCCTGGCAAATGTTCCTTGACCCAACAATTTGCCAATCTCATATTTCTGCATCAACACGTGCCCTTTGGTTTCCATTTCAAGCTACAATGTTTCAAACAAAATAAACGCTACTATATCTGCTAAAGCACTATATCTGATATAGGTATTTATGAAGTTGAACTCAATATATTAAAAGCTCAACCGTCTTCACACACATCATGCTTTGACATGGTATGCACTCCCTTATTTGTAGTTGGACTGGGCATTAAAGCACAAGACTGAAATGGGCTACAAGTTGAATATTCAGTCTCGAGGAGAATATACAAGGATAGCCCACAGGGAGCTAGGACCTCATCAACCTCAGAGGAAGAGCTTCTGAATTTGAAGTACATCTTTCAGCATTCCCTGAATTTTTGTGATGAACTGCAGAATGCTGATGAAGATGGAAATGACCAAATTCTGAAACTTCTGGGAGATCAGCAGTGAAAAAAAGATCTTTAAGTTTCAAAGCACCGCCAAATCTAAGAAAGGCACCTGAATAAAAGAGGAAAAGAAAAGGCAATTATGATCAATAGAAGTCCGAAACATAAATTTCAACAAATATATGTCAGGCTACATAAAACTCAACCCTATGACCATTTTAATCATATTAAAGTACATTTTGAGTCCAAGCCAAAGACCAAATAGAAATCTAGCACATAAAACACTTCCACATAGGTAGCCAAAAATTAAGAGAATGTTTGAGCACATAAACCACGAACAAAGAGCAGGATTCGAACATCGTGAAATTATAAATTTTCTTGTCATGTTATATATATATATATATATATATATATATAGAATGCTGTTTTACATGATATTGCTACAATATAGAAATCTATTTTACTCTACAAATCTCCGGACTACAATAGGCAAAAGTTTTAAAACGAAATCAAATGTCTTGAAAAAACAGTAGATAAAAAAGAAATTAACAAGAACATCGTGTGAAATTAGAAAATTTATGAAGACATCCTAATTTCACATGCAAATTAAAAACTGGTAGCAAATCAGAATGCCATAAACAATAAGCGATAGTTAATTTCTGAGATAAAACGATCTATTCTATTTGCTAATAAAAAATAAAAATTTCAAAAACCCAGAATAACTCAAGAACTTTGCTGGTCTGCACAAGCAGAAACAATTGATCTTGATTTACCACAACAGCAGACAAGAACAACTAGAAGGAAAAGACTACAATTTTCATTTAACACTGAGACATAATTACATTCAAACAAAACGTACATGCATCCAGATATAACCAGAAGGAAGCCATGAAAAGGGAAGAAAAACATGAAACAAGATCAAGAAAGAGAAATCAGAAATGGGTTTCTCGTAAGTGCATATAATAATTACAAGAAGAAAGATCGAAGATTGTAACCAAAAAAAAAAAAAAACGAGAATCTACCAAAGGGCTACAAATTACCATACAAACTACAACCATGGAAGATGATTTTTCAGAGAGACAAATTAGCAAAATATAAAAAGAAGAAAGAAAATGAAAAATAAAGGAAATATGATTTACCTATCAAGTGGAGGCGAAGGAAGGTTTTCTGGAGAAAATCCGAACCGGAGAAAGCAGTAATCCTCTTCTTATATCTGCAGAGCAATCCAACTGTGATTAATTTTTTTTAATTGAAACGCTTTCTATGTTACTAAAATGCCAAAATTTTAATTGCCACCCTGTCATTGTCCACTGACCATACAATTCCGTCATACAGAAAGAATTTCTCGGAAATTCCTTAATTCTGATGAAATATGTATTTTCAATAATCCGACTTAAAATGATTATTTTTCCTTAAATTGTTAGGTTAATGAAATAATTTTTTTTAGAAGATAAATGAGTTAGGTTTATTTGCCATCTTTAGAATTATTGGTCATGATTATCATTATCCAGTGTCCACCTATACACTGAAAATGCTTAGGAGATAAGCATTGGACAGTGATTTCTTCAATACCTAACAGCTTTTAATTGGCGATAAATCTAACTTATAATTAATCTTATACGATATTTATTTCAATTTTTGTTTTTACTTTTTATCCAATTGACATAAAAATATTTGTACAGCTATCTATTCATATTGTTTTTATTTACATTAAAATATTAATAAAAAATTTATATTATAATATAAATATTCTATACAAATGGAAATAAATTAGAACAACATTTCTCATTTTATATTTAGAACCTATAATTATAGATTATATTTCATATATCCTTAATTTTTTAATCACTTCAAGTTTTTTCTAAAAATATTCGTTACTATTATTTTTTTATTTTTGAGAAAATTCAGTGAAATACATAGGGCAGTCATTACTACTAACTAAAATATAAACTCTGCTTTAGATTTTTATTAAAAATTAAATAAATATAAAATTTTTAAAACAAAATTTAGATTTTTAATTATATTGTGCAGATTGGTTTGAAGTTTTCTGCGTTTGGCCTAATATAAATGGCTACAATGAGCTCGACGCTCAACGGCCACTCCAAACAAACATTCTCAGCCAATAGACAAGTGACACGTGCAGGAATCCGGTGGTCCATAGTCCTTTCTGACAGCCCAGGCGCCAACCCATACACGTGTATCCACTCATTTGAAATATTGCCACGTGTGCAGAGCTTTTCGGTGGAAATTTAAAACGCGGGACCCATATTTGGTCGAATTGACATAGATATATTGTCTTCTTCCTCAAAGAAAGTCGACATGTTCTTTCATCCGGCCCGGCGAGACCCGGACCGGTACTTGCCTCTCCAAATCAATCAATCCCACATGCATACACAATACAAAGTTACTTAGAATATTTGTTGAAAATTTAACAACGAATTATTCCATCATATTTAAATTTTGTTTAAATCATTAATAAATTTTATTTTAATATCTATTAAATGCTTTTCCGGTCAACCTAAAAAAATTAAGTTTACTTTTTATTTTTGTGAAAATAAGAAAAACAGAAACTTGATTAATATATTTATATGAGATTTAATGGTATATTATAATTTTTTTAAAAAAATAACTTCATTATTAATAATAAGTTATATTAAATAACAGTAGAGAATTAGCAATTGATTACATTACAAACAAAAAAACTATAACTTAACCTATCTTAATTTGTGAGTCAAGATTGAAAGTATTTCCATTTTTTTATATTTTAATATTCGCTATTAATTAATAGATATTTCATTCGTGGAATTTTAAGTTTTAATACAAAATTATATTAGTTATATATAAAATATATATATAGCTGATCATATACATAATATAGGTGATGCGATAAGGATTATAAAATGATTATTAAGAAAAAAAAAAAGTTAAGGCATTGGATTTAGAGATTTTAAAATTTATAGATATTACAAAATTTATGAATTCTAATAATTATATCATATATTCATGTTTAGTTTAATAACCACAATTCATGAATTTAATAACTAATTTTCAATTTTATCCTTTATTAAATGTTGAGAATTTATTATACAATCAATTTCAGTATTTACTTAAAAATTTAAAACAAGCATGGATTATTTTAAGAATTAGAAAATAATAAAAAATAATAAAAAAATTTAATAACATTCCCTCTCTTTATATCTAATAAATTAAACCTTTTTATCATAAACTCTTGTCATTAAAAAGAGAAATTACTATACACTATGATATCAAATTAGGTTGGTATAACTAAAAATCTTTTTTTATTAATAATTTAATGTATATAATAATAATAATAATAAAGTGATTATTTGAAATTAAAAGAAATTTGATTTTTGCTTTTTTTTTTTAGGATTAAGAAAGTTTTGAAATATTATTAATTTATTAAAAACAATCTTGGAATAAAAAAATTTGCAACAATCTTTTATTGATAAAAAATAGTGGATTTTGAATTTTTCTGCCTAAAAGGTGGGAAATTAAATTTTTAAAAAATAAAAAGTTTTGGATGATTTTTTTTCAAAATCTATGGATTTGATTTAAGTAATCAAATGATAAATTTAATATAAATTTATGGATTATCCAAAACCTCTCATCTAAAATTGTTCAATCCAAAAATAGCCCGAAAGAAATTTGATTATGGAGTTGAAAATTAACTTAATTTATCATGTAATGTGTATTACACCTCATGTTGCAAAACCCACTTTCAACTAGCTTCATGCCAATAAACTAACTGGGTAAAATAAAATTGATACTAAAACTTTATTTAATATTATAAATTGGTATTAAAATTTTCAAATTGAATTTTAAATTATAGTATTTATAACTTTTGCAGTAGTCATATTAGTAAATTCAGTAACTATATTAGTGAATTCGGTATCCACAACAGTAAATTCGGTATTTACATTAATATGAATTAACCAGAAAAATTTTTGATATCATTTTTTAAAACTAATTTTGAAGTTTATTAATTTAATACAAAATAAAGTTTTATTACCGATAAAGTTTAGGAACTATGACCCTAAATTAACTATCTTCTACAGTAGTTAAGGGAGATGGCGTGGAACAGCAGTTCCCTTTGGCTGGTTGTTGAAACCATTGGAGAGTATCAGATGCTAAATTTTTATATATATGACAAATGGTTTGTTCTTTTTTTGTTTAAAAAAATGTTTATATATATATATATATGAACCATTTAATTTAGGACAATGGAAAAATTGTAAATGATTGAGTAGGTCAAAGTAGACTCAATATTTTGTTTTAGGTGGTGTTTGGTGAAGAAAAAAAAATAATTTGTTAATGCATTGAGAATAAATAACTCTTAAGCATATGTCGCCTAGCAAACTTATTTGGTAGAGTTAAAAACTACTTATTAATTATTAGAAGAAAAAAAACCCTTTTAAATGATGTTGCAAAAATCAGTTTAAAACTATATATATATATATATGTATATTGTTCAAGTGACTTCTTTGAAAGTTTTACACTAAAAGAATTTCTAAGGTACACCCAGTATAATTTACATCGAGTGCTTTAAAATCGTTGGATTATAAACTTTTAATCTCATCTGTTGATAATGAATGATTGAGATTAAAAGTTGATGATCTAATAGTTCTAAAGCACCAAGTGTAATTTACACCCGGTGTATCGCAGAAGCCCTCTTACACTAATTAACAATTTTAAATTAATGTATTTCTCAATAATAGCAGAAATAATACTTTGAAATACAAACCTTAATATAAAGAAAATGTGGAGTTAATCATTTGAAGAAATTCAATATACTTATATTATATGTTTAATATATGTGGAGCTTTTGTACTTTGTCAATATGAAACTAATCACATCCTAACTGCTATAGGAGAAGATTACAATGAGAAGTTATCAAGATAGCAAACTTTATTTTAGTATTGATCTTCTTGCCCAATTTTAATCTCTCTTTCTTGGATCTTATGATTGAATCAAAAGCTTAAATTAACTTGAGAAAAAAAAGTTTGGAGAAAATGAAATGAAAAAAAGCTATAACGGGAAAAATTGTTAGCGCTCCTCACAGCGGCATGCTAAGTTTGAAAGAGGATTTTGTTGGCATTGGCCACCATGATATGAACTGATGAGAAGAAAAATGATAAGACAGAAGTGTTTGCACTACCTGTGATGTATGGGGGAATGTTGACTTTTCATTAGGATATGGGTTGAAATAATTTTGTCATGTTATGCACGTGCAGCTACTACTTTCACAAATTGGTAGCTTCCTCAGAAATTGGATTGCTTTCCCATGTATGTCTTTAACTACAACATAGGGCAGCTTTTAAAAACATGTCCAAATTGAATGATTCTAATTATGTCAATTTCCACCATTTCCATAAAGTAGTTCAACCCATGATGTTGAAAGCCTTCCTAGTATTAATGTTTTCTCATCTTTATACGCCTAGATCTTCCTTCTCCGAAAATTCCACGAAGGAATGCTTGTTTTATAATTTTTTTTTTAAATTTGAAAATCAAATGACTGTAACAAGAGATTCTACATAATAATAATAATAATAATAATAATAATAATAATAATAATAATAATAATAATAATAATAGAACCTAGGGCAGTGTCTCTCTGTGCCAAAATTTATATTCATGCCTTATTAGATGGCCCCTGGATGACATTGGATCTTTATTTAATCTTTCATCATTGGCATATCCGGCTAGGGGCGGAGCTTCAATTCGAATTTAGGGGCGAAACAAACGCAATAAAAATTTTCAATTAAAAAAAAGCATAAATAAAACAAAATCATCTTTAGCTGCTATGCAACAAGTTCAAAAATAAGAATAAAAGACCATTTATAAGTTAGCAAATAAAATCATCCAATTTAGAATACTACTTTATATTTTTTCAAGACTTTAAAGTTATCGATTATACAGTTCCAATCAAAAGTTTCAGTAATTTCCTTTCAATAATCACTATATTATCCGTAATATATTCATCTTCCATTTTATTACTCAGTTTTGTCTTCACTAGTTTCATTGTTGAAAATACTCATTCTGTAAGTAAAAATAGATATTTTGATTTTCCTGTTTTTACTAATGCTCTACAAAGTTCAGATAAAGTATAAAGATTTTTCGATGTTGGATGATAAAGAGCATTAAAAATAAAATGCTGAAGCTGAAATTTCAAATTAATTTTCTCTTATTTAGTGAAATCTGGATGATAATATTTCTTCGTAAGCTTGCAAATGTCATATATATTAAATGTTTTATAAACACCGTTAGAAATCAAGCAAATGTCATATATATTAAATGTTTTATAAACACCATTAGAAATCAAACATGAGCTAGGAATCAAAAGCTTTGTTGCTTCTTCACTGAATCTGCTTTTCAATTCTTACAATTGTTTATCTATTGTAACAAAAAATATTTCCACCTCATAATAATGCTCCAATGTCATTTGATTTTGTTGATAACGTGCATGACCTCAATGAGCTGTATAGGAAGCATTTAAATAAAAAAAATCAATATGATGCTATTGGCAAAAAAATTTTGCCTGAGCTCCAATTATCTCCTATAAATTTCTGAATAACTGTTTTTATAGTTCTAATCAATTGCATAGTATTAACAATATTTTGAGATTTTTATTATTGACAAACAATATTTGTAATATAAAATAAAACTTTTGTCGATAAAAGTTAATATTGTTACTTATTTATTTTGATCTAATTATTTTATTATTAGAGAATTAAATATTAAAAATACAGAAAAAAATATTATAATAATTTTTAATTATACTATATATGTGAAAATTACAAGAATTTTCATTTTTTTTTGGGGAAGTTAATATTATTGGAGAAATTTTTTTTTTGGGGCAAATATAAAAATTACAAGAAAAATATTTATCATAATTTTTAATTTTACTATATATATATATACAAAAGAAAGTTTCAAAATTTTGGAGGGCGATTGCCCCTTATGCCTCCATGAAGCACCCCCACTAGGCATACCGATTTTTCTACGGAAACGAATAGAATTTCGAAGGTGGAGAAAGTGTTGAGAGCTATTGAAAATAAACTAGGTAAACTAGTGACTATAAAACTGAAGCTCCAGAGCATGGAAAGTTTGCTAAAATTTGCAGTAGAACTGGATATTATTAAACCGCTAAAACCTTTCTTTGAGTTTAAAGGGAAGACGCAACCAATTAGATACAAAGGGATACCACAGATTTGCTTCAAATGCGGCTTTGTTGGGTATGCGGGGAAATTTTGCCGGCGTGAAGAGGGTCAGTAACAGATGGAGGATGAATCATGTGAAGAAGCTAGAGATTCTTTAGCACAGGAAGCATGAGAATGAGGTAGAAGATGGGACATCGGCTTTATCAAGTTTTGGCCCCTGGATGATGGTGCAAAAAGGGACTAGGAGAAACTCCGCTATGAATAAACATAAGTTGATGAACTCTGAGTCTAGGCCAGAAGTTAAAGACGGTGATTGGTGACGATAATCAAAGGTGAAGGGTGAACTTCATTCGAGGTTTGCTGTTTTGCAAGATGAAACTGAGGGTGTAGAAGTGTATAGAATCTGATGTTTGCTAAACAAGTGGCGGCTAATGGTGAAGGAAGTGAATCAAATAGGAATTCAAGGTCTAGTAGCCCTTCCCGCAATGCTCAGAGGAATCTTAAGAAGAGGGCTAATGCTCGTAGGAGAAAGCAAGAGAGATTGGAGGATGAAAATAACTGCATTATTAATGAAAATAACAGGAAAATCAGCGCGGGGATGGAGACGTCCTGAAAGAAAGGGAACAAAATACCCAAGTAGTAGATGTTGAAATACAGGGAATGCGTAATGAAGATGAATTAGTGAAAGGAAACCAGGAAAACAGTTATCCGAATAAGGCGGATAAGAAGGGAAGGAAATATTCCATGTTTCCTGAGATTACAGCCAGTTGATGATATGGATGAGCAAAACCTGGTCAGAAATCTGCTTCACAGTTCCTCATATGAGGCGATTCGAACCCTATACTTCATAGGATGTCTCCAGTATTTCACATTCTAGCTTTATCCAAGATAGGAAACTTAATTGGGATTTTTAGAAAAATGGAAAAAATATCTAAATATTTATAAAAATACCGACTGTTTAAAGTTATATTTCAAAATGGCATAAGCGCTAAAATTCTTTTCAAACATAAAAAAAACATATAAAAATATTATAAAAATATCGAAATTCAATATTTACCTAATGTTTACTAGAAATTTAACCAATATTTTTCAAAAAAAATAATGAAAATTGAAGGTATACAAAATTTATCTAAAATTTACTTAAAGTAATAAGGTTTACCCAAAATTCATCCAAATTTTATCAGAAAAAAAAAAATTGAATTTACACAATTTATAAAGATATATCCAAAATTCACCCAAAATTTACCAAAAATTTACCCATTGTTTACTAGAAAATTAATGAAAGTTGAATTTATCAACAATTTATTTAAAATTTATCCGAAACTTATCTAAAATTTAGCACAAAATTAACGAAAGTTGGAGTTTTACAATATTTTTACCAAAATTTGTCCAAAGGTTATTTAATATTTACTCAGGGTTTACCAAAAATTTGGTAAAAGTTCAAGTTATCCAAAGTTTACTCAATGCTTATCCAAGATTTACCAAAAAATTAATGAAAATTAAAATTACTCAAAAGTTTACCACAATATTAATAAAAATTAAAGTTACATAAAGTTTACTCAATATTTGTCTAATGTTTACTCAAGATTTAATTAAAATTTATCCAAGATTTACTAGAAAATTAATGAAAGTTCAGATTATTAATATTTATCTTACATCCGGTCAATCTCTCAACTAAAAATTACCAATATTTATCAAGACAAATAACCTTAATTAAATTTATTAAATACAAGTTTCCATATTTCCTTTAATAATTAAAATTTATCCAAAATTTATTTTAGTAATTAAATTAATTAAATACAAATTTGTATATTTTATTAATTAAATAATAATTAAAAATAACTAAATACAAGCAAAAGGATAAATTTTATCCAAAATTTATTTCAATAATTAAATTAATTAAATATAAATTTACATATTTTATTTAACAATTAAATTAATTAAATAATAATAATAATAAATAAATATATGCATAAGGATAAATATTGACTATATAAGTTAATAAAATTCTTAATTCTTATTTAAAAAATAGGAAAAACCATTTCTTTCTTAATTGAACGTAAACTTTTGCTAAATATACATTGATTGTCCACCTTTAAAAAGGAAAAACAAAGAAATGGGTAAAAATAAAAATAAAAACAGTGGTAGCGAAAAAACGAAAAAATGCCAATAAAATTGAAAAAAAAAACATTTAAAAGTTGGTTTTCGGTGAAATTTCCTCAAATTAATAAAGGTGGAAAGCTGGTGTTAAGCAAATTTAGCCGAACTAGACCACCAGAAAGTAGATTAAGCAAATTTGCCTCAAGTTCTGCAGTGAAACAGATAAATTGAGCTATCGCATCTATAATTAATACAAAGGATCCAATTCCAATTATTTCAAACAAGCAGTCAAATTATAGTTACATAATTACAACAGGAGCTGTAAAATTTTACTGATCCCTATCATACACACACCTGGATAGAACAATTTTCACGTATTGTGTTTGCAGCACATTCGTCCACTTGATCATGAATCAGCCCTTAGCGCTGTATCTGTTTCCCCACTATCAGCTTTGGCTGTATCACAGGCGTGTAACATAGTGCATATATCTGTGGTTTCCAGAAACTGTTCTGCATTGGTAAGGATAATAGGACCATACTCGAATACCAATCTCTTGCACTGCAAGTCAACTAGACCATTTTAGAAGAAAACCAAATGCTAAAAAAAATTTTCAAAAAAAAAAAAGGTTCAAAATTCCTACAATTGCTGATTAGAGAATTTGATCAAAGCAAAGAAGCTGACAATTTAGCTATAAAGCACTTCTTTCATTGGTTGTGTGACACTGGAGAGTTCACATTGTGGCATCCTTATGGGAGCAAATAGCAATCATTGCATATCTCTTGAGCATGAGTAAAGAATTGATTGATACATCAAAGCAACGAACCTAGTAATTAGTATCATGTGTATATGAGGGGCGACAGAACAAAAAAAAAAGGGTGATCTATAGAAAGAAAAGATAAGATCAACAAGACAACAGTACATGGCAGATCCATCGAAGATGGATTTATAAATAAGCAGATTTGTTAATTAAATTCAAATTATATTTCTACACATCATCTTAAGAATTAATATCAGTGTTCTCACCTTTGCTGCATAGCTCTCCATAGAATCACAACCCTTTAAGAGCAACTCAATTACCTCAAGCTGACAGAAAAACACAAGGTAAAAATATATGTTGCATCAGAAATATAAGAAAAACCTTCACAGTTAAAATGCATAAAGAAATAAGAAAAGATATAGACAGGACTTTATAGTGCTAGACGAATCTCAGGAATGGAGTTATGACAAGATAACTACAGCCATGCACGTGCTAAGTAGGAAAATAATATTGGTAAAGATACTTGATTTTCTAGACAGAGTAACAGCTTTTTGAAAAGGCAATGTATAGGTCAGCTATATTTCATTTGCAGTATGAAAGTAAGGACAATCTGCAAAAATAAACAATATTTGCTGCAGCCTGCAGCAATATATCATAAAATGGTTTATGACATATTTTTTTATGATCAGTTTGTGGTCCAAAGTGCAAACCTGTGTATCAGGATTTTTCAACTTAATTAATACTTCTGAAACGGCTTGGTGGCAAATTCCACATCTATCTTCTTGGAGTTTTGTGGAGACATACACTATTTGTTGACAGAGATTGACCTTTCGGCAGAACGCTTCAGGTTGTAGTGATGAAACCTCCAGAAAGAAGAGAGGAGCATAATAGTCCACCAAAGTCGTGCACTGTGCAATATGCAAATCGTAGCAATTTAGACTTTAAACACCATGAAAAATACCAAAATGAAATATATTAATTATCTAATGTTAGTACCTTCTTTATATAAATTGTATAAAACAATTTTGCAAAAAAAATTCTATATAAAAAATTCTAGTTATAATAAATGTAAAAATACCAAAAATGAATATATATTTAAATTTGTTACTTTTATAATAAAAAAATAATCAGAATAATAAATTACAAGAATAAATAAACAGAAGATGTTATATGGTTCTGTGAGCTCAGTGTTTCACATCTCGCCTATTATATAGAGTGACATCTAGTGAATTACATATATCCTTATCTGTAAAACCACCTAAATTAGAAATTAATTATGAGCATCTATATCACATTTATTTACAGTGCATGAGACTTACAATGCCTGTAACTGACCTCCCAGTTGCACTAAGATATGCAGGTTGACCATCTAAAATAACAAGCCTATATTACGCTTAACCTATGATGTTTTTTATATTTTATAAAAAGAATTTTAAGTAGTAACTGTAAGCTACTAACTTCAACAAAATCCCAAAGTGCTGCTATCTTTAAATTTTAATGATAAATGAGTTCCCTGCAGATTAATATAATATATGAAGAAAATATATTTTCATAAAATAATTTTATAAAGTTTATATCTAGAGTGAGACCCACCAGGCCACCATGCACTATGAGTCCAGCCACTTGTAAATTATTTTAAGGTTACACATGGCTGGATTGGGATTCGAAATTGAAGTATATGGACAGTACGTATTAGCATAAACTTCTTGGATTGTGTTTACATACAGAGGTCTCTTGGTTAGGTTTCTGAATGAAAGTACACTAATAAATACGGATAGGGACTTATTTGAAAATGGATATGATACAGAAAGATATAATTGCAAAGATGTAAAAGTAACAAACGTGTATTTTTTTTCCTCCTCTTCAACAAGTTTAAACATCTATTTGTATAGGTTAAGTAAACTAAGAACGAAATCCATATTCTCAGAATTTAAATGCCTAATTCAAATACCATTGAAGACTTCTAAATAATATAATTTTATTGCACTAGAAACCAACTTAAAAATTTAGGTTCTACACACTATCCACAAATTGCTATCTCAAACTGCATTATAGCAAGATGCATTTGTTTTCATATATGCAGCATTAGAAACAAGACTCAATTTTTTCTAACTAAACTATAATGTATTGGTTGTAATCAAATAAGCATTCTATAGTATCAAATTGAATAGTTCAAAAGCTCAATCAAACACATTTTGAGTT
The DNA here is from genome assembly GCA_949630135.1 of Balakata baccata. Lineage (NCBI taxonomy): Eukaryota > Viridiplantae > Streptophyta > Magnoliopsida > Malpighiales > Euphorbiaceae > Balakata > Balakata baccata. The sequence continues at coordinate 39,389 of CATIWF010075396.1, forward strand.
GAGAGGCTCAATAACAAAAACTCAAAAAGTTTCAGAAGCCTCTTAATTGGTTACCATTGCACTTTCAGAGAGTCAAGATAGGCCAACATGTGAGATAATCTTGAGTCCATAAAGCCAGAAAAAAAATTTGGCGATGAGAAAAGAGATGTAGCAAGAATTAGTTTTGTTTTTTTTTTTCTTTTTTTTAATTGAATTTATAAATTTCAACAAACAACAGCTACCAATTAAAACTGACAGAGCACCTGTTGCTTGAAAGATGGCACCCGAGAGCAGGCCATATGAAGGGTGTCAATAATTTCAGTCTGGGTCTTGTTTTCAGCCATGTAATCGAGTGCCTCTGCAGCAAATTCCTCACATAATGTACAGACATGGTCATTTCCTACAACTTCATCAGAAGCTTGGTTGTCCTTTTCTGCTGAACGAGGAAGACAACATTATTTGTTAATATTGTATCATTACAATTCTCAAATGAAATTCTTAAAAGAAATTACTTCTTTAACTGAAAAAGGGGTGCCGAATAAATGACACAAATGTGAAGCATCTTAAATGGAAAGTCATTTTAAATTTCTCTCTCATCAAGAGCAAACAAAAGCTGTTATTTTTGGCATGTTGCAATATCTTGAAGGATCCACCAAAATTTATTGGCAGTAAACAAGTCAATTTCATAAACATCTTTAGGGAAGCAAGCATTGTTGTTTCATATTTATCTATTTCAGAGTAACATGCAGGACTTCTTCACCCAAGATTCCCAAGGGCTTTCTTTCCCCATCCCTGGGACCCCACACACAGAGAATTGGCAACATCCACAATCTATAATTTCTCATTTCAAACATGAAACCAGAGCAAACAATAATACATGAATTTGTTCCAATGGCACAGTAGTACATTAACAGAACCTAGTCAAGAAAAGCAAGCTTGATGGAAAGTGTTCAACAATTAAGCTAGCCATAAACTTGAGCATCAAAAGCACCAAAAAGCCTAGCAAGAGCAGAAGCACTATGCACCAACCAACAGGTCAAGAAAGTCCAAATTTTCAACTTTTATTGAATACTAACACAAAGAATAAAAAAGAGCTACCTGATAGTGGCATATTAGAGACCACCACGATGTTGTCTGAAAACTCCATCTGCACCATTTGTCTAGCAGCAGAAGCCCAGCCCGCACCCAACACAAGAAGAAATAAGAGCCCAACTCTCATGTCCATGATGCCTGAAGTTACAAAAAATTTAATAACAATATCAGCAGAGAAATTTGAAAATTCACTCTAAACATTAATAAAGTCATAATAATTGATTATACATGACAATGACAAACAACGAGTGCTGCAGATACAGTGAAATCACTGCTGAGGTATCCAATATAGGTAAAACTCCAGAAAATTTTCAGAATTGCTTCAAGACCATATTGCCAAGTACTGATTCAATTCTGAAGAGAGACGTTAATTCTAATCTCGAAATTCAGGCCGGGGATATTTCTTAAAGTGAGGTAATTAAAAATTTTATTTACACATTTATGACAAATTCAACTAATTAGAGAGCAAATAATAGTAAGAATCCTAATGCCTAACTTAAAGCTTAGCATGTTTTACGCAAACACGTGTGCCAAGTAATCAGATTAGACTACATATGATCAGAAAGGAGCCAGTGCGGAATAAAGCATAAATTCCTCAACAATCCAATAGTCAAAGTGCGACAAAAACCTTCAACCAAGAAGAGACATAACTAAAGAATGGAGCAGGTCAGATTCAAATCAGCTAACAGAATAAGCTTAAGATATCTCTAAGAGCAAAAGAACTAAAAAGAAACCGTTGACGAATTTCATTCACAGCGTCTCAGTTCCGTATTTCGTCCAGGCACAGAAAACTAAATCCAAAACAATAAACGTCCTAATGAATCTTCAACGGCATAAAGCTATAACAAGGAAGAGAAGTAACAAAGAGGGAAAAAAAAACTACAAAAAATTAAGAAAAATAAAGAACTATATGTCTGTTTGGAAGCTGAAATCCAAAGATTAAACAACAAATCAATTGAAATTGGAGATCATCGAAGGAAGTATTACCTAGCAGAAATCAGCCAGCGGTTGAAGAGAGAGAGGGAGGAGAACTTATTATGCCTTTGATCGTCGGATGAGGCAAAGCGAGGAATATAGGTTGGGTCTCCTTCCGCTGGCGCTTTTACAAAGGTACAAGCCGATTCGAGTTGTGCTATTCTACGTTAAGAAGCATTTAGCATACCGGATGTTATTTGTATACGCGCCAGTCTATGAAAGGATGCCACCGGCTATATATTTATTTTGGGTTATTTCTTAATTGTTAGAATATATATAAATAATGTAAATGAAAATATATAATTTTTTCATCAACTTTTTGTTTAAACTTTTTCTTTAAGTCTAGTCTTTATATGTACATTTTATATTAACAATAGGGAAAATTATTAGAAAAAAAATGCTTTTCAAAATATCACAATTATATCTAATTTTAAAAAATTTATATTTAAATTATATAAATTTTCATTTTTTAAATAAATCTAGTTTAAATAGTACGAAATCAGTTTTAAAAATTAGTAAGTGTTTATATAAATTTACTGAATAGAATAGCTAACACAGACATGAATTAAATAAGTTAACTGAATTAATTATATCAATTTATAATTGGATAATTAGAGTAGAGCGTCTATTATTTAATCCAATTATTTAATTTAGTCAGTAAATTTTAATTTATATTAATGTCAATTATTCCATTAAATCAATGCATGTAAACTCTATTAAATTTGGAAATAAATTTCTTGCTACTGAAACTATATTTATTTTAAAAATAAAAATTCATATAATTTAAATAAAATTTTTAAAAATGGGTTATAATTATAAAATTAAGATTTTTTTTTTTTGTTATTTTTTCTTAATAAGATGAAGATCAAATTGAGTATTCTTTTTTCCTTTTTTCTTTTTTTTTTTTTGGTGTTGAGGGAGTTTCAATAAGGAGGAACTATGCTCCTCCTTTTCAAAAAATAAAAAAAACTATGCTCCTCTTTAGCAAATAGGACACACGTCCTTGGCACTGTTTTCATTAATCATAAGTTAAATAGAACTAACTTTAAGTTGACTAATTTTACTTTGACGTGGCAAGATGCCAGTGGATAGGAAAGTTTGAAAAGCGGTAAGAACAGAGCAGAGGAACAGCACTCCATAGATATATAATATTATGGAGTATGGTTGAAGATAGTAACATGGAGGAGGATATACCGAATATTGTAATTATCATTAACAGACAAAATGTCATCTAATATATTGACCATTACATTAATAATAACCGGCCTTAATGAGTTAATGTTCCTTCAAACAAAAAAAGGGCTTAATGTATATCCTTAATATTATAATAAAAAAAAAACATTATTACCCAATAAATAAATACAATACAATAGATATTTGAAAATACTATTTGTTCCGTCATTTTTTATCAATTACTGTCTAATATACATTAAATATTTATATTTTATTAATTTATCTATTTGTATTATTTAATGTACTAATATTTTAATTCAATTAAAATAAAATAAGTTGAGATATATGATATTATTAAATAATATATAGTTTTAGTAGTATTATGATTGTCATTCAAACAAGGCTAGTTAGGAATTATTCTTCTTCCCAACTGGTTGGGTGAATTTCACTAACGGTTTTTTAATTATATAACTTGTAACAATTCAGTACTTCAAAAATTATTTGTAACACAAAAGTATTTCAATTTTTATTTTGTAATACAAAAGTATCTCAATTTTTATTTTATAACTAAATAGTACTTCCGTTTTTAACTGTTAGCCTTTTTAACATAGGTGTGATATGAAATATTCACATCAGATAAATTTTAATAAAAATAAAATTAGAGATAAGTTAGAGTTATAATATTCATATCAGATAAATTTCAATTTTGTTGACTGAGTATTACAGCTAATTTTATTTTTATTAAAATTTATCTGATGTGAATATTTCATATCACACTTATGTTAAAGATACTAACAGTTAAAAACGGACGTACTATTTAGTTATAAAATAAAAATTGAGATATTTTTGTATTACAAAATAAAAATTGAGTTATAATATTCATATCAGATAAATTTCAATTTTGTTGACTGAGTATTATAGCTAATTTTATTTTTATTAAAATTTATCTAGATATTTCATATTATACTTCTGTTAGAGAGTCTAAGAGAATGTTTGGGAATGTTATTGAATGTTCCAAAAGCATATTTTGAATTTTCTGATTTAATTGACTAATTCTTTTAATTTTTTATGAATTATTTTTTTTAAAATCTGCTTCTGGAAAAAACATCTATTTATTTGTTTCTACCTAAAACAGTTTTCAAAACTTAAAAAAGTTAAAAATACAAAAAAATTTTCAAAAAAACATTTTTTCCAAATATAATGCTAAACAGATCCTAATAGCTGAAAATAAAAGTATTATTTAGTTATAAAATAAAAGTTGAAATATTTTTGTATTACAAATAATTTTTGAGATACTGAATTATTACAATTTATATAATTGAAATACCTTTATATTATAAATAATTTTTAAATTACTAAGTTATTACAATTTATATAGGATATAGCCCAATTGTCCGTGGTGGATCCTTTTAACATATAAATAGAAACTAAATGCAAATAAGCTATCAGCTAATGTGAAAAAATAATTAACTAATTGAAACTAAAATAAACTTATATCCGTTAATCTTCAAACCTAGCAAACATATTTAATTTAACAGTTGACAATTCTAAACCTGCCTTAACACCTACAAGGCTACACTTGGCATGTACACATGCCATGTTCCCAACAGCATCAGATGGAATTCACTTTCTGCTCTCATAAGTTCTAACCATTAGACCAAATAAGCAAAGAGGCATACAATCGTATCAAAGTCAATATCAGGGATACTTCTAACTGAGTTATCATCCCTTAAGAAGGATCATAACATAAACATCTTTACAGCAAGGAAATAGGATAAGATACATATCATATATAATTAACAGAATCAACTATCATAGGGAAACTTAACTAGAATCAGTAGAAAACAGTAAAATGATAGACTTCACAAACGGTAAGAGAGGAAATTAGAAGTTAATGCCCGTCATATTCAATGGACACTGCTAGCCAAACTACCTCAAGTTTAGAGTTGGCTTCTTCTTTTTCTTACTCTCCTTCGTCAAGAGTAGTGAAAACCGGGCAAATCCAAACTTCTTCCTCTTTCCAGAAAACTGCTTATGAACGCTTTCCCTCTCAGTTTTGTTATTAGAGGCCAAATCACCATTTGATTTACTGAGCATTTGACCTAGTGATACCTTTCTCTTCATAGTGCCTCTTTCTGACAGCATTTCTGTCTCAAGCTCTTCAGGCAATAGCAGCTTCCTGCTCAGTATTTGGCCTATCGATAAAGTTGGCTTCAGAACAGGCGTTGGCCCATCACTTGCCAGGTTAAGTCCATTTACATCAAGCAATCGAGGATCTCTCCGATGGTGAGATGGGTATGAGTTCTTAAATTTGGTAGAGTTGTGAACAGAACGTCTTTTCTGCCCATTCTCAGATCTCCACTTGCGAAGAGCTTCTTCCACAGCCAGCTTTCCTTTATTTGCAGCCTCTACTCTGTTCAATGCTTCTTCCAAGGCCTTCTTACTGGTTTTGATTTCTTCTGCAGCTTCCTCTACCTTCTTCAAGATTTCTGTCTTTGAAACATTTGCTTCATCAACTTGAAGCATTGCTTCTATTACCTTAGTCTTGGATGAATCCTCAGCTTCTCGAGCTTTGCAAGTTAGGGATGAGTACTCTTCAAATGTAAGAATTACTCTTTCAGCTTTCTGTGAGGAATCTCCAGGTGCATTCTCATTGCTTGACATAGCCTTGATATCTGCAAGAGCAACAGCTTCTGCTGCTCTAGCTGCCTGCTTCATTTTTCTTGCGGCAACCAACCTGATCTCGGCTGTTTTTATCCTACTTTTTGTCTGTTCAATATCAGATATTGCTCTCAAGACTTCAGATTGGGCAGCTTCTCCCATTTTCTTAAACTGTTCTGTCTCAGAACTTAGTCGCTGGAGCTCCCTTGATATATCCAAGGAATTCTCAGAACCACCTTTGTTTTCAGAATCTTTTACAACTTCAAGTTTTAGTTTTGTTTGATTTAGCTCGTCCTCAAGAGATAATATCTTAGAGGAATTATGGGTTAACCTCTCACGGGTTTTCTCAAGGGAAATTCTTTCCTTCTCTAATTTCTTATTCAGAAATTCAACAGAACCTCGGATGTCAGCAAGATCACTAGTAGTCCTAGAAAGGTTCAACTTAGCCTGTTTCAGTTCCATTAAAATTAAACCAGGAGCTGAAGAGGGGCAGGAGTTCAAGCCTTCCACCAAATTCAGATTACGGTTTCCAGTATTCTCATGATTATCCTTCTTTTCTTCTTTTCGTACAGGAGTCACATTTCTTCCATCTGCATTTGACTCCAGAGTCACATTAACTTCAGATGCTTGTTTATGTAGCTTCAATTTCAGTTCTTCAACCATTGTTTTAGTTGTTTCCAACTCTTTCAAAACATCCAGCGTTTCCCTTTCTTTCACTATCAGATCTTTTTCCAACAGTGCAGCTTGTTCCTCTAATTTTGAAATGTCAACTTCTTCTACGTCATGCTATACAAAGCAAAAAGAGTCTCCTCAGAACACAAACAAGAAAAAAAATAGGAAAATAATGCATGAGAAAAAAGTTAGCGGACTCAATGGTAGTGTTAATGTGATGAAACCCATGATACAGAGTCCAAAGCCAATAAGTAGCACACATCATCACCTCAAGCTTGAAGGCCTCTAGTTTTGCCCCACGGATAAAACTTACAAAACTTTCTGGACCACAAGTTCCAGAAAAAAAGAGAAAACATAAAGAACCAAGAGATAAGCCATGAAAATTTTGTTACTTAAGAGTGATGCAGTAGCAGTTTTGAGCCTAAGTGCCCCTTGAGAAGAAGAATCAAAGTAGATACCAACACAAAGAAATGGAATCTTCTAAGATGGCCCTCAAGTGGAGCTATAAGAAAATATCTAATTGCATGAATGCATTCCCCTCGTGACAGATGCATCAGGGTGATGAGCTTGTTCCCTTTCATGGAACAATTTGAATACTGAATTATAAGTTGAAAGACAAATACTTAATTAAATAATTTAAAATTTAAAATTTAAAATTGTCAAATTGATCATTCTTCCTATCTTTTATTGTTACAAATATCGATTTGATGATAATGCCAGCAGCATGGTCCAAGTAAGGAACTGCATCTTTTGATTATAAAATATAGATTAAAACTTTGGGCCCATTTTATCACACAGGTCCTTTCACAAATGGAAGGCAGCCCTGAGTTAAGATTCATCCCAGTAACCATGCAAACATAAATAGAAGGTATTTATTTACCTTTAAATTGTTTTTCGTCAAATTATGAATAAAGCTTCATATTTTGAACAAGTAAAAGACTTGGGTCTAAAGCTGATGGTTTCTTCAAAGTCTCAAACTTAGACACTGTCAACTATGATTAAGAGTACCCATGTGAGAAAAGTGAGCTGAAAAACAGGAAAAAAAAACACACACATCTTGTATACAAAATGCAGCAGAAATTTCCAGGAAAAAAAAATTAATAAAAGGATCTCAAAAAATCCCAGAATAGAGAATTTATAACAGAGAGAAAAAGGAATAACCTCAGTTTCAGAAATCTTATGTTGAGAAGGTTTCCAGTAACCGACACCACCAAATCGACTCACAGCCTCCTTCACAGACTCAAAGGGAGCAGATGTATCGATCTCAGCTCTCAAAATCCCCTCCATTTTAGACCCTGATTCGCTCATCTCCGTCTCCATTCTAGGGTTCCACCCACTGAAATTTGGAGTAAGGTTGAGGAGAGCTAAAGCGAACCTATCGCTCAGCAATAATGAAATGCGTGTGGACCGTGTGGTATATAGGCCAAGAAGAATTGAAAGAGAATGAAAAGCGGCAGAAATTGTGCTTACAAAAGTGGTAGAGTTGAGCAGTTTCAGACTCTCAGTACAGGGAAAAAAGAAAGCGAAGGTGTACGTTGGGATTTTTTCTTTTAGAATGTATTTACTTAAATGCCCTTCAAACGGTAACTAGTATTTTTTTAGCTATTTTTCACTGTGGTGTGGGGGAAATTGGGAAAATAAATAGAATCTGGGCCCGGCATTTGGATTTGAAATGTGGGCCCCCGATTCCAAATTTCAACGGACGTATATTTTCGTATGAAAAGAGCGGGCAAACAAACCGGACATTATTCAGTATATCCATTTCCAAGGTAATAAATCATAAGCTACCAATCAATAATTATTATTAGGCAGTGGGATGGATTATTTAAAGTGAAAAACTTCATAATGAGATTAAGTTTGGTCGGTTCGAGTCATCCAGCTGTCTCATTCAAAATTTGAGAAATTCAATCAGATTCAATTCATTTTGATTCGGTTAAAAGAATGAAAAATTGGACTGAATTGAATTAAAATTTTAATTATATTTTCAAACTAAATTTAATTAAGTAAATTAATCTATTTATTTGATTCAATTTGATAACTCGCGATTAGGAAGAGGAGGAGGGCGCTGAGGAGAAATTTATTAGGCTGTAGGGTGTGGGGCATTGATATTTTAGGTTGCATTATGAGATTCAGAAGTTGAGAAGAATGTGAGAAATTGAATGCCGTGTGGGGTATCTTTGAGTGATTTTGTGTGTCCTACTCTTTATTATAAACTTGAAATTTACCCAAAACTTTATAATATGTGTATTTTTTTTATTTCTTAAATTTTCACAAATTCGTGTCTTTGGATTTTTTTAATTTAAAATTTATTTATTTAATTCTCTTAATTGTTATTCTAAATTAATTTAACTTTTTAATGGCAAGTATATTCAGTTAATTAACATATGTTAGTTATCTACTAACAAATAGACACTAACTAAAAAAATCATTCTAATAACTTTTTTAATGATCATAAATTACATAATTGATCATATAAATTTTATAAAAAAGGACTAGATTAATTTAAAACTGATAATTAAAAGTCAATTAAATAGTTTCCTAAAATAAGTCAATTAAATAGAAATAATAATTCTTACAAAAAAAATAGAAATAATAATTAAAAGTCAATTTAATAATATTATTAATTCACACATTTATAAAATCCAATTACCAAAATATTCTTTATTTCTTAAAAATTTTATAAACTTTCTCTCTTTCCTTCACTGTGACACAACAAGTTCAGTTTAAATAATAAATTTTAATTTATTTAATTTGGTTATTAATGTTGAAAAACCATTTAAACCAAACCGATCCAATTCATTCATGCATGCTGGAAAATTGTACTGATGTGATTGGCGGATAAATGAGTATAAGCCTTGCTCTTTATGGGCTTTGCGGATAATCGCTGGACTGGGGCTGGGCTTTAAACACTTGGACATCTCGCAAGTTTACAAAAATTAATATCAAAAAGGAATTTTACAAAAATACCTCCAAAAATTGTACCTTTCTGGGAGCTTCGTCTTTGTTCATTCTGTGAAATTAATCTCAGTAGATCATTAAAATTAGAAAATTACGTGTTTAATTCAAGAGTAGTTTATGCACGGACATATGGAGGTAGTCTGATTAGAGATAATCATAATTTATAATCATATAGGCAACATATAGCATACATATAAGTGAAATTAATCTCAGTAGATCACAGGTTTTGTTCCTAATCTTAGTAGATCATTAAAATTGTTGGGAGACTTTCCATTGAATGAAATTTGCCAAAACCTAAATTTTTGTTTAATTTTATTTTTAAATCTGATAACCAAAAGATCGTCCCAATATAATCATCTGTTAATTTATTAAATTCTTTTCTATTATTTATCTCACTTTAATTACAGTTCGATTGATTCATATATATTATGACTATAATTTTATTGCCAAATATAAATGGAAAGAAAGTACTGATTAATAGATAGAAATGCATTACTAAATTTGAATTCAGATTTTTTCATTTTATTTTTGAAAATTCAAATTCGAAATCAA
>CATIWF010075468.1:0-13063 GCA_949630135.1 Balakata baccata
TTGATCAATGCATATTAAATAGTCACGACATACATTGTTCACATCTACTATTATTCCCAGTGGCATACTCAAATTTATGCCAATTCCCAGGGGTTCATGCTTTTGATGCAATTTAGATGCCATATGTGATGAAATAAATGAATGCGTAGAACCTAGGTCTATTAATACATATGCTAGTACATCATAAATAAAAATATTACCAGTGACAACTTCTAGAGCATCAACTACCTCCTATCTAATCATGGCAAAGACTCTAGCCTGTATGGGAGGTCTGGAACTCTAACCCTCAGATCTAGTCACACCTCTACCTATTGCACCAGTCTTGCCTTTACCTCTACCTGGTGCTATACTAGTACTACCCACTCTAGGTACCTCCACTGTGGCCTCTGATATCCCTCTAGCTCTACCAGTCTCTGCCAATCTAGCTCTCTGTGGACAGTCTCTATACATTTGATCTAATGACCTACAGAAGTAACATGCTCCTATGAGCATCCTGCATTCCCCTGTATGTTGTATCCCACAATGAATACAAGCAGGTCTTTGCTCCATGTATTGACTCTGTCCTTTGCCAGAATAAAATGAAGTCATGGAACGACCTCTGGAGCTTAGGTATGCACCCCTATTACCAGACTGTGATAGGAAGAATCTACCCCTCTTTCCTTGTCTTCTACTAGACTCTATAGGAAATTCTCTTACTGTCTTTTTAGATTGTTGTTCTGCAGCTTCTTTCATTAATCTTTTTGCCTTAATTGTAGCTGCTCTAATTCTGGTGTAGCTATCAAGATCAGTGTTGTGATTCTATTCCTGATCTCATATCTGAGGCCCTTTTCAAATTTTCTACATTTGTCTCTTTCAGTAGAGACCATAAAAGTGGCATAGTGAGAGAGTTTATTAAATTGTACCTCATACTCTGCCACAGTCATGTTTCCTTGCTTTAAATTCAGGAACTCTCTCCTTTTCTCATCTTTATAAGCATTTGGCATGTAATTATTTTGAAATTCCCTGATGAAATCATCCTAAGTAAGAATAGGGGGATGTACATCACTACCAGGAATTGTCTCCCACCATTCATATGCATTACCCTAGAGCAAAGATACTGCATAATCAAATTTTTCCTCAGGAATACATTTCATCATATTTAATACCCTTAGTGTTCTCTTGAGCTAAGTCTCAGCCTCTACCGAGTCAGTGGTGCCATAAAAATCAACTACACCGTGTTTCCTTAACTTGTCATAGCGTCTTTCCCTCTGCTTTTCTAGACCCTATATTTCCTACTCTAGATTCTCATAGGGTATCTCAGCATGTGAGGATTAGGATGCATGTACTGGAGCCCTAACTCCTAATGCAGGCTAGTGTCTATATGGATGATAAGATGCCTCATGTGAATGATGTTCACCTACCTCTCGCTCCTTGGTGAATTATGTTCTAACATGGCCCTATAACACATGAAATTATGTCACTTGACAATGTTCAAAACATATGATGCTTATGTTATCATGTTCTAATGCATATGTGTGTTTCCAAAGAACATATTCCTGCTCTGATACCAAACTAAAATGTAACACCTTATACGTATGGATATTACTTATACTTATATCATATTATCGTGTATTGCATATAGTCCTGTTTATAAGGTGGGATAAATTTTTTTTTTAATCACATAACGTTATCTCTATGCAATATTTAACAATTTTCCATAGTATCACAGCCTGACTGTAAACATAATATATTACATATGTAGATATACAACCCAAAACATATATGTCATGTTCCTATACATATGTGTAATGCAAGGAGAGAAATTGGTGAGGCTCGACCGGTGACCTGTGATCCTTGTCCTCTATATAGTATGCACCTCCAAAATAAGCTAATTACACGACTCTAATGCAATTTGATGAGTTGCAACTCAATGAGGATAATTATCAAAAGGTTTCTAAAGTACCTAGCCAATCACAGTTACAAGTAATAATCACCATTCGTACACATTTTATATGTCATTCTATTTATCAATATCGCATGAATATAAATAATATTAATTTATGTAAACATTTCATTTGCTTATGCTTATATCATTTTCTTATTTGTTGTGACTAGGCTAAACAAACATTATATTAAGTTTCTATGTGAACATTTGCATTTGCTAGCTACCTTGATCATTTGTTAGCTACCTTGATCATTTGTAACATCTGCACATTTGTTAGGCGATAAGCCTTTTTTTTTTTTACTTTTGAACATTTATTTAGGCCATAGGCCTCTTCTTTTGCTTTTCAATTCTATTTAGCTAGTCACAACGCCTTTTAAGTTCATATGCATATGCATTTACAATAATCATTATACATTTCAGTCAACTTTTTCCTTATACGAACAAAACCTACACATGTAATGAAGTCACCTTACACGTAGCACGTAACAATCACATTACGCATTGCACGTACCAAAGAAATCGTTTGATAATTAAACTCACATTTTCTTTTGATATTAAGCTTCTAACTTACTGTCTTTCACTTCCCTGGGGCTCTCCAATATGTTGTGGGCCTAATTGAATGTATATCTGGTCAATTGGTAGCTAAATAAACTTAATGAAACTTAAATAAATTGAAATATGCATAATATGGACCACTAAGTAGGGTTTGGTATTACGGCAGTGTGACCTTCCTGTGTTCACTAGCTTATAACTTTTTTTATACTTGTTTAATTTGTATGATTCTTGTTTTCAATTAAAGCTAACATGTAGGAATATAACATATCTAAATATAAGACAAATTAGACCATTTTGGAATATTTTATACAATTTATATGAGTGTTCTGTTTTATGCCCTATTTTAGACCTAACGCAGTTTTGGGACACCAAATTTACTTCTTCATATCTTACAACGTGTAAGTCATATTTGTAAGAAACTTTGTATAAACATAGATATGTCCAAATGAAACATTTTTTATGTTGACAACTTTCATCCATTCGGCCTCTAAGATCCTCAAATGGTAGGACAAATTTGATAGGTCAGAAACAGAGCTAGCATTCAGACCAGTCTAACTTTTGAAGGCCATAACTCACATCATACATAATATATTGAGGTGAAATTTAGTAAACGTTTAACTAAGACATGTACCTATAACTTTCATGTTTTGACCATTTACAGATTATGACTATAAGGAGCTCAAAATAGGAAACCAACTGGCTAGACCTGCACAGGATACTAAGCAGGTAGCTCAAATATGGCACAGACATGACTATATTGCCTGTAACTCAACATCCGCCCACATTCTGATCCTAAAAATTAGTATACAATAGATAAGACATATATCTACAACTTTCATGTTTTGTGTTTCCTTAAATATTGAATCTATCATATAGAAACATAATCAAAATAGTAGATAATTCAACCAGGTTCCTTTATTGAACCAGTTCTAGTTCGATGCCAATGTCTTTCAACAAACCTCAAATCATGCAAAATTATTTATATAGGCATAAATCTAAGATATAAAACTACAACTTTTATGTTTTGACATTTTTCAAAATCAGCCTTTAACTTAAAGAAAACGGGACCCTAATTTTCTACTATGAAAACAGAAATCAAGCAACTTACCCAGGGAAAGCAAGTAGTTTGCACTTTCTAAATCATATTCTATCAACTATAATTTGAAACCAGAAAATCAAGGAGATAAACTCACTTACAGGAGGTCTTTTGCTGGGTTTTGCTGCTAGAAAATTTGAGAATAAAGAAATAAGGAGGCTTCGAGGTGGAGGAAGAATGGACAGAATCTATTTTATGTACCCTGTTCCAACCGCCCTTCCATTTTGTCATTTTTTCTTTTTTTTTTTTTACTTTTTTCTGATATTATTATTTAAATAATTTAAATAATAATAATTAATTATTATTATTATTATTATTATTATTATTTTCTCTACATATTTACATGTACTTAATGCCAAAATACTAAGCATTGGGCTATCAACTCTTGATATGTGCACATCTCATGTACACTTACCCAACTTCACCTCCAAAATACATTGACCTTGGCACAAATCCAGCAAATCAATAGTTTTGGTTAAGTCCAACCTATTAATCATAAAATCTAATTTCAATGGTTCGAATATATTCTTATAAAGTAAACTTGATACAACTCAACAACTCTAACTTTAGAAGAACTCTAGTTATCCCCATATTAATGGAAGGCGTGAGATATAATTGTTTGTTTAGTGAAGGATTTTGTTAATTTAGTCTCATCATGTTATTACTGCATGCTTTTATATATCATACATTCATCACATGGATATATAAATATAGTTACATTAACTATATGGCATGATTATGGACATACTAAAATCGATCTCTTGAGCCATAAAGAGATTGACTAGGTCTTACCTAGATATATGCATGAATTACAACCCAGAAATAGAAATCGAATTCCTACTTCTAAGTCTTCATGTTTATTGCACCATCTCCTTTGGTTCTTGCTCCTTTGGTTCTTGCTCCTTTGCATATCTATTCTATCCTAAACCTATGTAATCTAATTACATATTTCAAAAATAGAAAACTTCAATTTACATTCGAGGGCAGTAAGATGAGAAAAGAAATATATGAGAAAGAAGAGATAGGCAGGGACATGCATGCCTTATTAACCATAAAACAAAATTCATGCGTACTCAATCACATTGGGCCTAAGTCCATAATCATCCATCATGCCTTTCTATACACCCTAGCATGCATTCTCTAATGCATAAAATTAAAATAAAATAGGTAATGATAATTTTTGATTACAAAATTGAAAGTCGATTAAACACTTGAACCGAAATTGTCTACTTTTATTGTTTCAATCAATTTAATTTTGTATGTTATTTTAATGGGAAATTTAATAATCAATCAAATTAAATTCTTTATTTTCATAATAAATTCATAATTAATTCACTTTAAAATCAAATTATTATGATGTCAAAAATTAAACAATTTAATTTTAACATATATGTCACTTTCTAGTCGTACTAGATATGTCATTTGCTCAACTTAAATTAATTCAAAATTAATTTCCAAAAATTCTCAAAATTTTCAGAACTTCAAATCATCATTCTAAGAATTTTTAGGTCGGCTCAACTCTATCAAAATAATTTTGGCACAAGCCAAAATCATTAAGACAAACAAACCAACACATAAGACGCTCAAAACGATCCATTTACTAGCTAGAATTAATCTGGAAACTTAATTTCGAGCAAATTAATTTTAGCATGCATCTAACATCAAAATAACTTATTTTTAATCACATAAAAATATTTCAAAGTCCTGGAAATGAAATATTCATATAAAAAAAAATCAAATAAAATAGTGCCGTAGGGTACCCAAAACAGCTCTGTTTCGGTATTTATTTAAAAAATTTATTAAAAAAATTTTTAATTAATTGTTGGACACTTCTAGAGGCTTAAACAAATTCTCAATGTGTCTAAATAATTTTTCTATAAACAAATTAAAAGAAAAATATGAACAGTCCCACAATTAAGCCAAACAACATCATATGTTCATCGACTATGCAATTTTCAACAATTTTGTAATAAATTCGAAATTAATTATTTTAATCATATTCAAACCATTTTTCAATCAATATAATCATCCTCAATCATCTCATGAACAGATAATAGAAAAAAATATGTAAAACAAATTTTACAAATTAATTTCAATTTTACAAATCAAAATATCCAAAATCATCAAAACCATGCAATCCAATTGTACCTTAAATTAAAATTAATTTTAATGGGCACAAGGGGGCTCTAATACCAATGATGGGTTTTGAGCATGTATCATATACATATTACGTAGCGAAAAATAAAATTTTTCAAAACCCGAATCAAAGGATTCTACATGTGCCAATTAAAACTAATTTAACAAAACAAAATTCAAAAATTATACCTTTGCTATGATGAGACTATCATTGACATTTGAATAGATAATGCATATGATTGTCTCATAACAGGTCATCCAATGTACTTGACTACTCTTAGCAAACATCTACATATTCACTTTGAACATCTCAAGCTCACAGCTTATGATATCTATCGTCCAATCAAGCAGTATAACATGTGCTAGTCTATCCAGATCAACAATGTCCTGTCTTGTTGATCCTATGACTAGGAATAATTTAGATACTAACATAATTACACATGATAGGAATCTCATTATTATGATCCGATCATGATTTCCTTCATGCTATATTTCATATCATGGACTTTTATTAATCAGTTAAATATCTATATCAATTCATATGCAAATGAATACTAATATAATAACAGAATGCCTTTATAAATGTGTACACTAAGTGCCTGAGGTGATTACCTTATGGGGTACATCTCTAACAAACTAACCCATGCCTAATATAGCATTATACCCATGGAAGGGTAGCTCTATGAATTTAGCTAGGAATTCCTTCCCCTAAACAACTAATGGACACCCATTTATACACCTGATTCACAAGAACATTGTGGCCTAAAGGATTGCTTACCTCAATCTCATATAACAAAGGTTCACTAACCATATCATGCTATTTAGATGTGCTCGTGCAAATATAAGAATGTGTGGAACTAGGATCTATTAAAGCACATAAATTTGAACCATGTAGAGAAAACATACTAATAATGACATCTATAGCATCCTAGTCCTCCTTGCCCCTTATGGCATAGGCCTTGGCTAGGGCTCGGCCCTGACCTAGCTAATTGACTGTCTCATAAGTGGCCCTACTATTGCCTGGGTGGCCACCTCTAGTCTCTGCAGGTGCTGAGACTGTGGTCTGAGTTGGGGCATTATCCTTCATCATAGGACAGTCCCTCTTCATATGGCCTTGCTGGCCACATCTAAAGCAAGCCCTGCTAGCACATATGTACTCCCTATGATGATGTATGTCACAAGTACCACACAAAGGAGCATCCTCTCTAGACCAAGTTTAGGAGCTATCTGCAGCTGATATAGTATTGTCGGGCTATCCCTCCCTCTGTAATCCACCCTGGTGATGGCCGTGAGATTGGCCCTGGGAATGGCCCTAATAGGAGCGACCCTTTTTAGCTGTATACTGGGTCGCTAGGGTTGTCTACCTCTTGCTCTTGTCTTCCACTCTCTTTCTCTTTCTTTGCTCAAGAGTGAGAGCAGCAAAAATCAGGTCTACATAGTCATTGTAGCGGAAATAGGAAATCACATCCCTAATCTTGCCACTCAACCCATCCTTAAACCGTCAGCACATATCACTCTCTGTAGTAACCAATTCTGGAACATATCTACTCAGCCGAGTAAATTCTATCTCATAGTCCATAATTGATATCTTTCCCTGCTTGAGAGTCATAAACTTTCTCT
Source organism: Balakata baccata (assembly GCA_949630135.1). NCBI lineage: Eukaryota > Viridiplantae > Streptophyta > Magnoliopsida > Malpighiales > Euphorbiaceae > Balakata > Balakata baccata. The sequence goes on from CATIWF010075468.1 coordinate 7,332, forward strand.
TTTGCTCAACCATATATATTTGTGGTATATAGCGAACTCTGAACCGCTCCATAAAATAATTCCAAGCCACTGGCTCTATCACCCCTTGTCTCCTAAGAAATGTCTTCCACCAGTCATATGTATCAGACTGCAGTAAAGACATAACAAATTTTGATCGGTCTTACTCAGGGACCTGCAACTCTCTAAAGACCCTTTCGGTCTGGTCCTCTTACCCAAGAAGACTGTGGCCCCATGTTTCTTAAGTCTGTCAATCTGGATGACTGGCTTCGGTAGTGGTGGTGGAGGCAGGGTAGGAGCCTGCTGTGGCATTGCTCGAACAATCAGCTGCAATAGACCAGCCATCTACTGCATAAGGGGCATCTAGCCTTGATTGGCCTGTCCAGCAAGCTTATTCAAATTTGGGACTCCCTGGGGACCCTGAACATTGCCCACACTAGGCTCACAGCATGCCCCAGCATCTTGGGAGTCTCCCCCCTAAGAAACGACATGATACTCGGATCCCGACATCGCTCATACTATCCTACAAGTTGATAGAGTGCAGCCTTTATCAAAGTCAGATGCTATATGTGAATACAATGCATGATAAACCTATAGCCTGCTAAGGTCGAGAACCACCTAAATTGGAGCTTTGATACCAAAAATTGAAACACCCTCCTATATAGCATACTAACCCGCTACACAAGGGAGTGCTACTACATACATGATACTGAACCGTTAGCTTTTGTTGCCTTTTAAGCCTTTACCATATTTACATCTCATGATTTCGTTCATTTGTATATCCATGACAACATGTTCCATAAAAGTAATTATCATGCAATCATGCTTAAGAAGAAAATCCATAAATAATAAATTTGAGTTCTAGGGCTAGACACGCCTAAAATAAAACATCCATGAAAATCTTAATACATTAATCCTATTTAAAAACAAAAACAAAACGGTCCAATATCGCAAAATGCATGAATAAAGTAAAATGCATAATGTATGAGCTGACTCTGATTTTGACCGTTTTGATTGGCTTAGCTTCTTCTTGTCAACTCTTCCTATGGCTCCAGACTTGCATGTAGGAAACCTACACGCTAAGCTATCCAAGCTTAGTGATACATATAATCATATAAATTCTATCATGCATATCAGTCCAACATATTATAAACCAATTCATTTTTATCATTATTATGTTACCATGCCACATATCATACAATTCATATATCAATCACGTCATATTATCATGCCAAAACGTTTCATGCCACATCAAAAGTAGCGTACCTGGTAAGCGGAAGCCATTCCTGTATTCATAAGAACAATAACACATTTACCTCTTTCCTATTCATTTATTTAATTTGCCCAGTTACTCTATACTAGACTACTAGATATGGGTTATGAATAGGGGTGCTCTCAGAGCTTAAGCCACCCTACCCACCTAATCATAACTGTCTGTATCTGTACCTGAGACAAGAGCTCAGAGCTGAAGCCAAGTTGTCTCATGATCAATAATAATAGTTGCTAACAATTCGGGTCAAGGGCACTCTCAGAGCTGAATCCACCTTGCCCAATAATAATGCATGGATAAACTTACGGTATTGTAACCATCCTTAATGGCATGTCATTTATCCTATAGTCAGTCCTAGTATGAGTAAGGGCCTTTATTTGCATGTGCCATATTCCGTAATCGTAATACACTTCCGTAATATCACATGACAAACCAAACATTGTAACATATTCTCATCATATCATCATATACATGTCCATTTAACTCATGTCATGCCATAGCACATAGTACATTATACCATAATCAACACATCTATGTATTTCTCATATTACATAATAATAGGTTAGGCATATGTATTCTATATCATCAAAATTGGCATCATAACCTTTCATACAAGCATGTATGTACTTTAGCACGCTGCGACGTGCCATTTTGGCATTAGTGCCGCTGGCCTGGCCCATTGCTGGGCTGTGTAGGCCTAGGCTCATGTGAGTCCCAATCAGGAAAGGCTTGACATCAGCAATGTGAAATTCAATTTTCACATGCTGCCCCAAATCTCTTGATTCCAATGCACAACATAAGTTTTCAAAACCTCATAGACTATAGAAACAGACCACATTGTCATTTTAAACATGCCATAAACCATTGATTCTATAATATGCCAATAATTCATGAAAAACATGAATAATCAAATGTCTTAAATCCATATAATAAACACCAATTCATACAGATCATAATACATGACATTTAGCAGATATAAAACATCCAATATACCTAGACACTAGCAAACATGCATATAGAAAGTGAATAAACATGATTATATGTACAAACCTATAGCAATTAAGCCAAAACTCTCACTATCAACGTCTCTCACACGTTCTGATGTCTGTTTCCATCTTGTGCCCCATTTCGTAGCATCAGACATACAAATCAAAGGTTACACACTTTCATAAGGAACCACACCGAGAAATTAGGAAAACCCTAATTTAATGTGATTACAACCATTAAAATGGTTCCAAGCCTATTAAACTATCATTACACTTACCAAATCACGTATGGGAGTCAAGAACAAAGATGAACAATCTAATTCTAGTGAATGCTAGGCAGAAGTCTAGTGTTCTTGATGAAAAACACCAAAAACCCTAATTAATCCTTGAATAAATAATTCCAATTGTGCTTTACTCGAGTTTAGGTGGTTGAAAATCAAAGGAAAATGAATGGAAGGGTTTCTGGAGTGTTTAGGGTTTAAAGGTGTCAGCTGGCTGCCTGATTTGTGCGGATTGGGGTGCAAAAACATGTATTTATAACGTGCAGATCAGAGGTGAGTCTCAACCGGGAACACTGGTGTTGTGAGCGAGAAACCTTTCCCAAAAGTCAAGAGAGGAGAAAATGAATGGTTAGGGGATTAATGGCCATTATGGCTAATTAAATAGCAAGTGTGTGCTGCTACGTGGGCCTACGCTTGGCTTGTCACCCCCTTAAGCGATTTTTCCCTATGATGTTATCGCAATTCGACCTGAAATAATTTTCTCATATTTTTGGATCTCATCCAAAACCATTTTACTCATTCTTCACATCTCCATTGTGTGTGACCTATTAGGTTCTCGATTATGTTGACCACTTAAATTATCAATTAATTTAAGCAAGTCATGAGCAGTATCTAGCAACACATCATGACCCCCAATTAACTAGAAAGTTATTGGTTTGACTACGAACCTTCCATAGACAATTTCTGTGCAATTTATCCTTTCACCATTCTATACCCCACTCGGTTTAGAGTATGAACAATGTGTCAACTCCTGTTAGACTGACTATGTCACACCTAGCCCAAGTGAAGATGGATCTTGTCCTTGAGACTAATTACTCTATTAGACATGTCACTGAAGACCATCTTCATGATATTTCCACTATGGCCAGAGATTCCCAAGTAATGTCCCAACAAGTGGCCATAGGTATACACTCCCTCTATTCAGATTGGTGAATCCTTTATTGGCTACCCAATTACCTTTGAATATCTCAAGCTCTACCCAATCACACCCTATAAGCAACCTCTATGAGGTAACAAGAAATAGAGTTAAAGTACAGAATTAGTATCCAAGATATCCTTGTGTACCTCAAGTCTAAGGATACATGCACCATTGCTATGATGAGACTATCATTGACATTTGAATAGAATATCCATATGATTGTCTTATAAAAGGTCATCGAATGTACTTAGCTGCTCTTAGTAAGCATCCACATGTTAACTCTAAACATCTCATACTTACAAATTATGAGTTCTACTGCTTGATCCAATCAAGGAATATAATATGCGCTAGTCTATCGGTATTAATAATGTCCCATCTCATTAATCCTATGACTAGGGATAATTTAGATACTAACATAATTACACATGATAAGAATCTCATTATCATGATCTCATCATGATTTCCTTTATGCTATGTTATATATCAAGGACTTCATTAATTGATTTAAGATCACTATCAATTCATATATCAAATGAATACCAAATTAATGAAAATGTCTTTTATTAATTAAATAGATTTGTACAATAAGTGCTAAAGGTGATTGTCTGTAAAGCACTTCTTTAACAAAAGTATGCTATCTTTCGAGAAATAATTTCTTCTATAAAAAGTTTGTGGGAGGAAGATTGAACTTAATAAAGTTCAAGATGCTCAAGTAGACACAAATCAACTAATGAAACCCAAGATATGTTACTCATAAAGATGAAAAAACAATAAGACCTTATGAAACACAAGAGCTTCATAAGTAAAGTAGGATACGAGTTGTTCCCAAGAGATATTGATCTCTTGTAAGTGAACAAAAACAGTTCAAAGAATACTTAGTCAAGTGGAAAGGCCAAAACAAAGAGGAGACTACTTTGGAAAAAGCTAAAGACTTATCCTCCTTCAGTTCAAAGATCGACACCTTTTTAAAGACTCAGTCGATGAGGATGTCGACTATTTGAGTGGGAGAGAGTGTAAAGGGAGACATCTTGTAACGGGGGGAAGAATCTTGTAATGAAAGGGCAAAATAGTCTTTTCAAAAATAATTATATTTTCTTAATTTCAAAGGAGTGATGGCTGGAACATATCCATGTCTCCTCCTGCTAGGTCTCAATATGGCCCTTAAGCTCTTTAAGGGGGAGTGACTAGTCACCAATTGGACTAGTTACTCGGATCAGATGCTTGATGGGCCCGTTCTTGTAAGTTGCCCCCTACCCACACAAATATTCTATAATGGCTTGACCATCTTTGTAATGCTCAATCGAATATAATGAAATACTAGCTCGATTTCTACCTCATTTATGTGCCTTTCTTTGTGTGGTTGTGCCTCTTTGATGTAATGCCATGTTTATGTGATCGCTTGTTATATTTATGTGTTATCTTGATTACGCTATCATACCATGCTTGCAAATGCTATTGATTATTCGATCATTGGCTCGAATCTAACCCGTGTCCCATCATAGATGCAGAATTAGCGTAATAACCCTTGGCTGGCTTGCTTGAATGCGACCTAAGTGAGCGCTACACAATCCTAAGTACATGGGCCCGTGACACTGGACAGGCCCAATTGGCCTGCCTGGCAGGCCAATCGGCAGGCTTGCCAGGCCTGCATGGGCCCGTCAACCCCTTCGAGCAATTTTTCCCTGCGATCTTATTGCGAACAAACTCAAAATAATTTTCTCATATTTTGGATCTCATCCAAAGCCATTTTAATCATTCTTTACATCTCTAATACGTGTGACCCATTAGGTTCCTAGTTATGTTGGCCACTTAAATTATCAAATAATTTAAACAAGTCATAAGCGGTATGTAGCAACACATCATGACCCCCAATTGACCGGAACATTAGTGGTTTGACTACGAACCTTTCCATAGAAAACAATATGTGCAATATGTGCAATTTGTCCTTTCACCATCCTATATCCCATTCGATTCAGAGCATGGACTATGTGTCAGCTCCTGCTAGACTGACTACATCACATGTAGCCTAAGTGATGTTAGATCTTATCCTTGGGACTCATTACTCTATTAGACATATCACTAAGGACCATCTTCAGGACGTTTCCACTATGGCCAGATATTCTCGAGTAATGATCCTGATAAGAGGCCATGGGTATACTCTTCCTCTATCAAGAGCAGTGAATGCTCTATTGGCTACCTAATTACTTTTGAATATTTCAAGCTGTACTTAATCACCACCCTATGAGCGACCTCTATGAGGCAATAAGGAATGAAGTCAA
>CATIWF010075504.1:0-28961 GCA_949630135.1 Balakata baccata
TAATTTGGAGTAATTGATAAAGTTATAATAATTAGTTTTAATTTATACCAATTTATAAAGTTGTGATAATTGATTTCAATTTATGATAATTCATAAAATTATGGTAATTAAATTTAATTTGTAATAATTATAGTAGTTGATAAAGTAATGATTATATAAATTTATCATAATTTATACTATTTTATCTTAATTTATAGCTATATTATTTAATTATAACTTTAACTTATATATTATGTTCGATAAAGTTATGATAATTAATTTAATTTTATTATAATTAATAAAATTATGATATTTGTTCTAATATATTATAATTGATAAAATATAATAATAATTTATATAAATTTAATTAATTAGTTAACAAAATCAATTAAACTGAACTGAACCAAATTGAAATTTATTGGTTTGATTCGGTTTTAAATACTAATCAGTTTAGTTTTTATAAATTACAATCAGTTCGGTTCAAAACTGAACCGAACCGATGCACACCCCTTCGTCCAAGTACTGAGCCTACGGGGCTCGGCGGTTCAATGCTCATCTCCGCCGATTCTACTCGCCCCTCCATATCCTGTACAAATCAGCCGGTAAATTCATCCATTGTCATACCCAATTTATCATCAATTTCTTTTTCATAAAAAGATATGGCCTTTATGCCTGGTCTTTTAAACCCATGATGAATCTGATTTAAATCTGATTGATTTCGTATATAATCAGACTAAAGGTTTTGCAGTTCCAAGAAGAACGGCAATGGAGCTAATCTTGTCAAGTTGTATAATCTCAGAAATTGGGATCCCTGATACTACTACTGTATTGGCTCAATCATCTGTTGGATTCGGAGAATATATCGACACGTTTGATGGGTACTCCTTCAAATACCCACAGAACTGGATTCAGGTACGAGGTGCAGGGGCTGATGTATTCTTCAGGGATCCCTTTGTCCTTGATGAGAATCTCTCTGTTGAGATGTCATCTCCTTCATCTTCCAAGTATAAGAGCGTGGAAGATTTGGGTCCTCCTCAAGAAGCTGGAAAGAAAGTGCTTAAACAGTATTTGACAGAGTTTATGTCTACTAGACTTGGCGTCAGGCGCGAATCAAATGTACTTTCTACTTCCTCTAGAGTGGCTGATGATGGCAAACTCTACTACCAAGTTGAGGTAAAGGCATTAGGTATTTTGCTTACCCCCCAGTTGTGTTTAGCTATTAGTTGAAGACTCAAAAATATGTGATTGTCCTTATGCATGCTTGATAAAAATCTCAAGGAAGGATCATGGATGAATTCAAAGCTTTAAAAACGGAATTGGGTTGTGTTGTTATCAGGTGAACATAAAGGCTTATGCAAATAACAATGAGATGGCTGTGATGCCACAAGACAGAGTGGTTCGATTGGAATGGAACAGGAGGTATTTATCAGTTCTTGGAGTTGAAAACAACAGGCTGTATGAGCTGAGATTGCAAACACCAGAAAATGTATTTATGGAAGAGGAGAATGATCTTCGCCAAGTTATGGATTCCTTTAGAGTAAACAAGGTGGCTGGTTGAGTTGTTGGGATCCCAGAGATTCATTCCATATTTTGTGAGTTAAGATACTTTAGGATTATTGATTCTCTCTCTCTATTCTAGTTGTAACTGTATTATTATGTAATACATATCCATTATCAGTTTGCTTTACAATTTATGTTTTCTCTACGGCAGCAGACTTATACTTTCTGCTGAGGAACTAACAGGATAACCCTATAACAGTAAAAGCTTTGTTAGTAGTTGGATATCTGGGGTTCGCAGCTTCGATCCCAATCACAATTCCAGTTATGTTTTTTATGATGGTGTGAAAAAAATGGTGGAAATGTGGAGCACTGAAGAGGAATCCGTAATATAAATTCACAATACAAGAAAACAAAAATGATGTTCATATCAAGCCACTCAAGAAAATTAGCAATTCATATTGATAGAAAATCTGAACTATGACCTAACTTCATAAAGTCCTGCTCTTGTCAAAGCTCGAAAACCTTTGTAGAGTCGATTAGGTATGACCTTCAAATCAAGTTTATCTATTTGCAGGCCTGAGAGGGCGACTCCCTGAATCCTAAAACCCACTTGAAATATGGGGAATACTTGAAGGCGCTTCAATCCTTCCTCAAGCTTTAATGTTCCAGACAATGATGGGGTTTTATCTTTAGGTATTCTATCAATTGACCAAGAGCACATCTGAAAGAACATGTTCATCAAAACTATAAAAGTACTATACTAGGAAAATGATTTATTGCTCCTTAAAAAAAAATTGAAAAAAGAATGAAAAAGAAAAAAGAAAAATAGCCAAAGGTACAAAATTTGGCTCCTGAACCTAGGTTCAAAAGTGTTTTTGGAGATGAAATATGTCAAATGGCCGTAAAATGAGAGCTGCGTCCTAATTTGATCAAAAATTAATTTTGGGACAAATTGACCACCGAAAGATCAAAAGCAGAATTGCTATTTCATCCAAAGAAAAATATTCAGGATAACCCTCCTTATCTAGATTTTAGTCCGTTGCTAATTGTGAATATTCCCTAGAAAATCTGTCATGTGATAGTCTAGTGAGTAAAAGAAAGGCAATGAGTTGGAATGTCATCACAACTTAAAACAACGAGAAAAAATTAACAAAGTATCAGATATTCTAAATGAAATATTATTATGAGATATTCTCTCCTATGCATGATGAAGGATAAGTTAAAAGCAGATGCAAAACCTGTTCTAATTTCTTTTGCAGTACCTTATTAGACATGATATTCACTACTCCATGATTTGAGGTCAGATCAGCTGATGACACGCAAGGAGGCAATTGAAACTTCAAAGTTATTGAGTCAATCATCTTTCCAGGATCATTTTTTATCCCAACCATCAGACTGAATCGACATGTCCCCGCATCGGATGTAAGTTGTGGCTTTACATATATCGGTACACTTTTCAACTTCTTAACCCTGAATTTATGTAAAACAATGTGTTATATATGGCACAGCAGGGAAAAATGAACTGGAAAGCGATAAAATGTAAAAGCATTACAGAATTCTTTGATTAGTATGCTAAACTACTGCAAATTCAACAAACCTGTAACTCATGAGCTTAAATAGTCCATCAGGAGGCACAAATGACAGGATCTGATGGGATTCCCAAGGTCGAAACCGAACACAGGGATGGAATCTCACATCATCCAGTATTGATGGGTTTGTAAATGAAAGAGTCAAATCGGGAACACCTGTGATATGGGAGTTCACTTGCACTTCACCATATATTTCACTTTTTACCAAGACCCCATCCCTGTATGATGCAAGAAAAGGTAAAATAGCTTAGCCTGTTCAGATACAAAAGGACATGGTCTGAAAAGTTGTTGTACGATAATTAATGCTAACATGATTTTTTTTCCCTGATGAAAATCATTATATGATTCCCACTTGAAATTCATTTATCAACTGTAATCACTAATATCACATTTTTTCAACATTAAGGCATCTTGTTGAAGAAAAAGGAATATTACAGAAGTAAATTGATTGCTGGTTTAAAGGCTTGATTTAGCAGATTATACACTTTAAACATTTTACTTTTATTTATGTCTAACGATAGTAACCATAAACAAGAAGTATTTTCGTGGTTCAAGATAAGATAACAACAGTATCCCACAAAACTGGAAAAAGAATAAACAATAAAAATAACTGGTCCAATCCTTGAAATCGGCAAATATTTTTTGTCCAGGTTTCAATGATATCAAAATAAATGACAAAATGAGGTTGCCTATCCTCTGAATTTTCTCTAACTGTATGACAAACAATTTTAACCAAGACTCTGTGCAGCATTCTTCTATTTGACAAAAAAAATAAAAATAAAAATATAAGAAAAAAGGAAAACTCAGAATTCTTTTCATCACTTTAACTTGAAATGGAGTAAGGATCCTCAATTGCACAGATGTTTTCATTTGAACAATGAAACAGCAAAAAATATAAGAAACTCCAAAGAAACATAATCAACTGCCTCTTAATCATGGACCATCTCTTATTAATCATAGACTAAAGAGGAATCTATTTGTATTGGAAACTCTCCCTAATTTCAAATTAATAAATAAGTCCTGCTCAATACATTCGAACTGATAGGAAGATTTCAAAACAATATGGAATTATAATAATGTAAATGCACAATCCAAATAACCAATTGAAGTATGAAACTTGCAAATATGTGAATATAGATTGAGACCTGTTAATAATTGCATCCATCTCTTCAACCAGATCAACATAAACTTCATTGCTCGCATATTTTATGTCCGATGTTCTCCATGGAACACAAGATGCCGTTGCACCTGGGAGGGTGTCGCTCACATTTGAACTGTTACCAGTTACAACACTCAGCACTTTACTAACAATATTTGGTGGGGCTATCATCTCTCTTAGGATATTAGGTTCTGTGGTAAGAGGGAATCCATTGTCTATCATCTCATCCAAAAGCTGAAAATTCAATTAAAATACGCCAGTCTTATTAAATCAAAGCATAAAAGGAAGACACTGGGATGAAGCAGAAATCATAACTAAGCCTTCACAATATCTTTAGATATATGAACACTTTTGAAAGATGCAATGTAATTTTTGATCTGTATCCAATAGGAATAATTAGTGCTTACCTCATAAACAATAACAAAATTATCCTTTACTGAATCTTCATTCAAACCTTCAAGGTAATCTGAGAGAACATCAGCTACTCTGCAAAGGAACTAAAAGATGAAGGATTTTAATGCTGTTCATCGCATTCATATATAACCTAATAGAATCATCAAGAACCACAAAACTAAAACATCTACCTCAATGGCCATCAAAGGCGACATTTCAACTTGGGTACAAGCTAAAAACGTGATTCCCTCACGCACAATTTGGAATAAGTAATGAGTTGGTGAAGCAATGACCGACTGTTGCTATCAAAAGAAACAAAAAATAAAAATTCAAGATGCAACAAGGACACAACTCGACTGGTGTAACTTTGAATTTTGGAAGCATAACTAAAATGAGCTAGAAAATGTAAAGAGAGTGAGATTGGAATATGACCTAGAAATTAAAATGTCAAAGGAAAGCTAAAGATACATTATTAAAACTGTAAGGTATAGATACCTTAAAGGAATCACCTTGAGAAATAGCTTGATTCCAAAACCACTCACAAATCGATCTGTCTACGCGGTGCCCAGTTAGCTGCTTCTCTAGCATTACCTCCCTATCAGATTTTTCCATAAGTCCAATTATCTTAAATTAAGCAGATCAAATTGCAATACCAGTCCAATTATATTAAATCAAGCAAATCAAATTGCCATATCGTATTTCAGTTTGCAAATTCTTTTAGATTGAAACGATCGAATAGGCAATCATATACTAGTTAAAGCTTTCTTACCCGGAATCTGAGAGGAGGAATATACACTGCAGCATCTCTCTTTCACTCTCTCTGGCTCTGTGTGGGGGATCGAGACTGAGAAGCAAAGCGATACCCAATGCATAAAAGAAGCGTCTTGTTTGTGGGGCAATGGATTAATTTTTCACTTTTTCAAGAAAAATAAAGAATTGCAGCTGTGAGAAATTAGAACGACAGCGTTTTTCACTGTGAGAAATTTCAGAACGACATCGTTTTGACCGTGCTGAAAGTTGATACTCCATGTGTTATGGGGTTTAGATAAGTGGGCATGAAAGTAATGGAAATACATTAAAAAAAAAAAAACCCAATTAATTTTTTGTGTTACTGATAATATTGAAATAAAAGATTAATCATGGTATTATGCATTTAATTGTTGTGCTTTCTATAATTCTCATTAACAAGAAAATTAAGTGTGATATACTATTAAATTTTAATTCTTTTTTTATTAAATTAGATCTATATATCCATTTATAAATCAAACTGATAATATTTGGACTTACAAAAAAAATTTCTTTCCTTCAAAAGAATCTAATTCTTCCTCTAAACTATATAACTTTCTTTCCTTCAAAAAAATCTAAGTGCAATATAGTATTCTGCAAAGGCAAGGCAAGTGCATTCAACGTACAAGGAAAATTACTGCTATACCTGTGGCCGCTGATTTCCTATACAAAGAATATTGAATATAGGGAGAAAATGTGTACTAAGAACATAATGTTAATTTAAGTATCGTGTACTGAAAATGAAAGATTATTATTCTAACTTTACATTTCCTCATAAACAGTTACACGAGGAATTAGATACTTGAAGGTGATGCAGAAAAACATCTATGGGGTATCCTACAGCAGTTAAAGAATAAGGCAGTTCAAAACAGCCAATTAGTACAACCCAGCCAGCAGCCACAACTTTTACACAAGTAGACCTTTTCCAATTTCCATTCATGTCATCCATAAGGAAATCATACCACACTGAATGCCGACTGAATAGTTGATGAGAATCGATTTGCAATAGTCTGTGATGCAAACTGCTGAATCTGCTTTTTAGCATCTGCATGTAACATTCAATTTTTTATTTTCACATTGTCAAAATAAACTTTTGAGGAAAAGAAATCAAAATACAGATCATCGTGAGAGACAATTTCATCACTGTCATATAGCCAGCAGATGGCACTAGATATACCTCAAGGTGTGGCAACAACAACCATAGTATTTCCCAATTTTTATCTCAATCAAGAATTTGAATATGTTGGATCTGCTCATATAATGCTGTAGTTCATCACATTTTCCAATAGTTTTCTCCAGTCAAATCATTTGGAATACAAGCACTCTACTTCAATCAGTAGATGAGAAGTGTAAAGCAGTTCAAACAAAGAAACATAGAGCTAATATTGTGCGTTTCATGCAGACATTTGAAAAGAAAAAGGGTGAAAGTATTTGTGCTATTCTTAAAAGGACAGGTTAAATTATGAGTTTCAGCAAATGGCATACAGTACATCATTATATTAGGACCATTAAGTGTATATTACTAGCTAGCCTTCTAGTATAAGTCAATTGTGAACCCATAAGCTCTGCTTTAAAAGATAAGAGAGAAGAGTCAAGGGCACATATCCTATTTCATCCAATATATTTAACGTGAAAAACTGCTGCAACATGGTTTTTTAAGGCTTTGGAAGATTTATATGATCCTGTTAGACACTCCTGTCCTGTTATCTACTTCTAGAATCAAAGTAATAAATTTCTTTAATAAACATGATGACAGGCAACGCTATAAATCATATAAAAGAAAATAACACTGTGCAAAAAATCAAATGAACTGTTTTCTCACCTTTGCGGCATTTAGTGAAGCCAATGATGTTTGCTATGCTGAGAGTCAAGCAAACTCCAATAATAAGGCAATAATCTGCTTCAAGCCTTATAAGGGAGAAAATTCCAAGCACAATCCATGCAGCAGCCTATGAGGTTAATGATAACAAAATCACAAGTAGCAAGTATTGATAACTAATAGATTGCATATCAAAATTTCAGAAACTAAAGAGTATAACTGAACTATAAACAAACCGGTCAGTGCCTATATACAATAACATCCCTAGCTTCACATTCAATAGCACTTTCATATGTGTTTTGAGATGCATCAATTAGGATCTCCAACAAAAAATGGCAATGCTCCACTAGACATTCAACGGAGTATACTGTTGTGTTTCTTCTGTTCTTAAAATTATAAAATATCCAAGTCCTAAAAGAACACTAATGCCCAGGGTACAGTTAAATCAGTAACTTGGTAAAATGAAATTCCATTTGCTTACCGTTAAGTAAAGAGTCCACCAGAATAACCATGAGTCTTTCTTGTTTAGACGGGCCAATGACTAACGTAAAAACAAGATGAGTATGTGTGAGATTCAAGGAGTTGAAAAGCAAAGATCAGCAACTGAACAGACACTTCAGAACCAATTGGATTTCATGAATAGAGGGAGGAAGAATGTAAATAATACTAACCTCTTGGTCAAGGGATTCAAATTTCCATACACTCTCATCCAGATCATTTATTTCATTCCACCACCTAAGTCCAACTAAAATACGACCACTCACATTCTTAACCACCCAAAAATCAAGAGCAGCAAGAAGAACAGTCACCACAAACAGGATGACAAAATTATCAATGAACAGGGCAGAAAGTATGTAAAATGCCAAAGCTGCAGCCTGCCACATACAGGAAATACAAGATGAAAAAATGAACTGTGATTATAAAGCTAAATTTATAAGCATAGTTGGAAATTGCATACCTTGAAAAGAACATGAAAGAAGCATGTCTTTGGATTGGCATAATTCTCCACAGGAGGCTGTCAAAATCATAAAAAATATTTTTTGAGAAACAAAACTTATGATAAGTTGACCAAAACAATAATTCTATCTCATCAAACTGAAGATCACTCAGTACAAGCAAAATGCCAGAAGAAGCTCTACATTCAAGTTCTTAGGGAATTTCATGGTGTCTCTCCTTATCATACATTCAAAAGGAAACTTAGAATTTCAATATAGTGCAACAGATGATCTGACGAACTCTAAATGTTCCAATCCAAATTTAAGCTCTTGAAATTCTCACCACTCATTATATAGTGGATTGCAGAATCCTTAATTACTGTTAACAACTTTTAAAACAACGCATTTACGTTTCTAAGAGTAAATACCACTTCGATAAAATTTCTAAGCCAAAAATTTTTAAAACTGGAGACTAACACTTGATAACTTGAAGTCTGCAACTCCCAGACCTCTTGTATCATACACTCCAAAACAGAAAACTCCGTCTTTCCTGGTACCACAATCTTTAGTCAGCTAACGCAAAATGGCAAAGCTATAGCTCAGAAATCACACCATGACCAGAATAATTTTTCACTTGATAGGCCAATCCAGACAAAAACTTTGTGCATGTCATCCATAATTTTGAAATTTCCAATAGAATTAATCAACAAGTATGTTGATTTTATAGATTTCCTTTTATTTTCCCGAGAAACAAACAAGATAGAAGCTTAAAATCTTCCACTAAGAACTGGATCTATAAAAAAGGACCATACACAGATTTATGTACACCTAACAGGAATTCGCATAAGCCAAAGAATCTAACGTAATAATTAAAAATTTCAAGACAGGGAGAGACAGAGTTCGAGTCAACTCACTTTGATGGTATCCATTGAAGGAGAATCAGCAAATTATCAAAAATTTGAAACCTTCCTCCGGTAATTCTGTTGTGATTACGAGAGACAGAAAGAAGCAGAGAGGTAGGATATGGACCCTGGCTCATACTTGTCGTAGATCCAATGTTGATAATTTATCCTATTTATGAAAGAGCCCATCACTTTCACGAAATTACAATTACTTCCTCCCCCTCATAAAATTTGCAATTTTGATATTTATTTTTTACGTTAAAATTAAAATTAATTTTGATTCATATTTTTAATACACCTCTACAGTCCACATTTTTTTGCAGTAGTTAAAAATAGTAATTCATATTTATAATAAAATATTTCAGGAATATTATTAAATTTTATAAAAAAAACCTAATTATATTTATATTATTTCATTATTTAATTTATCTTTTATTTTTCAATTGCATCCAATTAACATTGGAATGTGAACACCAAATTTTTTATACGAAATTAAAAAAAATAAATTACCGTAATTTTTAAAATTAAGTGCTTGAAATTAATAAATCTAATTTATTGATACTAATTTTATCTCAAAACATCAATTAATATCGGGATGTGAATTTTTATAATGGGAGGCATTCGATCTATTGGTGTGTTTTTGTCTAGACTTCTTGTCAAAGAAGGTCATCAAGTATAACCCATCTGTTCTGATTTTCTCCAGATTTTAGCATTTCATATGCATTTTTATTTCCAGTAATTTTTAGCTCTTGGGATGTAATTCAAATTATGTCAGGAACGCCCGATCTTAGTTCAGTCCTGTATGGTAAATTTTGCAGGTGACATTGTTCACTAGAGGTAAGGCACCAATTAGCCAACAATTACCGGGTGTATCAGACCAAGATTATGCGTACTTTTCATCTAAGGTACTACTATTAAGGCCTGAAAAGTTCATAATATGTAGTAAGTTTTATCCTGAATTTCTTCTAGTAGATTGATTTTACAACTAAAGATGTCTTTCCAAAGATCCTGCATTTGAAAGGAGACAGGAAGGACTTTGAATTTGTGAAATCAAGTCTCTCAGCTAAAGGATATGATGTAGTTTATGATATTAATGGTATGCAATGTTTCATTTCTCTGCCTTTTCTTTGCTTCAATGCTTTTAACGGCCATACAATTATCCGAAAGGCTAATTTTTGTGGTACATTTTTTTTCAGGACGCGAGGCAGATGAAGTTGCACCTATATTGGAAGCTCTACCAAGCCTAGAACAGTAAGTTGTGAACAGTTTAATGGTCATTTTGCCTACGCTTCATTTAGCCTATATATATAACCATTTTTCATTTTTTCTTAAGTTGCATTCCAAGTTTGATTCAACATAAAATTGATGACTTGTCAAATTTAGAAAACTGTCGTGCTTTTCTAAATTTTCGTTGTGATTTCACATGCAAATTATTTGCCATAGCTCATCCTTACAGCAATTTCGAAACAACAGTTGGATTGCAGAACTAAAAATGTATTGCAGAAATTCAACAACAATTTCTTTATGTTGGACTTAGGAATAAACCATAAACATTCTTCATATCGGTTATAACTACATCTTTTAAGATCTGAACTTCTGCTTCTTTTCAGGTACATGTACTGCTCTTCAGCTGGAGTTTACCTCAAATCTGATCTTTTACCACATTTTGAGGTAGGTATCTTGACGTTCTTTTCTTTCTGGAGTTGGTTCTTTGTACATTATGTTGACAGATAAGGATGGGAGCATCTATAACATCTCAAAAACTGCAGGTTCTTTTGATAAGAGAATTTAAATGTTTAGGATTATAAACCTTTTTGGAGCCTGAAGCTATCTGAAGATCTCCAAAAATAGTTAGAAAGACCTCGTGAAATTCACTAAACAATGGGAAAAAAAAGAAAAAAAAAATGAACTTCTACGAGATGGTTAAACAACCTTTTGGTTTCATTGTTAATTAGTATGGTTTGCTTTCAATTTATCCATAGCTTCAAGTGCATTTACCATAATCCATGAAATACACCATGAAAAACTCACCCTTGCTTTCTTGGTCGGTTTGTTCTTCCAAAAGTTAGTCTGCTAACTGAACAGTTGGAAAGTATGTCTTTTGCTAAACTCCAAAAACAATCCCCTCTAACTAGTGGTTCTCTGTTTACAGGAAGATGCAGTTGATCCAAAGAGCAGGCATAAAGGAAAGCTTGAGACAGAGAGCTTTTCAGAATCAAGTGGTGTTAACTGGACTTCGTTACGGCCAGTCTACATATATGGTCTCTTGAATTACAATCCTGTTGAAGAGTGGTTCTTTCACCGGTTGAAAGCAGAGCGTCCTATTCCAATTCCCGACTCAGGAATTCAAATAGCCCAACTTGGTCATGTAAAGGTTAGAAAATTTCGAATTAAACTAAAAATTGCAATTCAAGGAATAGAAGCTCCCAGTATAATCTGGCAGTTAAAATCTTTGTTCATTGATGATAAACTGTATACTTATTGAAACTTATCTTGCATAATCAATTTAGTAAGTGATTATTTGTAGAAGCAACCATCATTTGGTTTTACCAGAGAAACAACCATTTTGTGAAAGAATTTACTGTCTTTCTGCTACATCAATGTATTTCCTTGAAAGGATCATAAATAACTTTGTCAAATTTTCATTTTCTTTTCTGATCAATTTACTTGCTACTTTTCCAATTTGCTTGCAACACTCACTTATGAAGGATCCAAAGGTCATGATGCATTAAAGCTATAAATTTTTGAAACGTCACGATTGGCTCAATGATTTTTTTTTCCGAGTTTTACAATACACCAGCAAGCTTCTGATGCAAGATTGTTCAGCTTTCCCAGGATTTGGCAAAGGCATTTATTCAGGTTCTTGGTAATGAAAAAGCCAACAAGCAAGTATTTAACATATCAGGGGAAAAGTATATCACATTTGATGGATTAGCAAAAGCATGTGCAAAGGTAATTGTGAACAAAAAGAAAATTGCTGATTTCCCTACCAGTTATATGTTTCGTAACCCCCTTTCTTCTTTCAGGCTGGTGGGTTTCCTGAACCAGAGATCGTTCACTATTACCCCAAGGAATTCGACTTCGGGAAAAAGAAGGCATTTCCATTCTGTGAATAGGTAATTCCTGACAGAATTGGCATATAAACAATAAATGTGTGTGCATAGTACTCATCTCATATGTGATATTGCTGACAGAAGCTTCCCTTTTTAAACTGCAAAGATTTCGATGAAGTTGGCTTCATATAGATTATCCATTCTGGCCTTTTATTTCCTTTTTACTAATGCTATCATCTTTTTTTTTTTTGCATTTAATACAGCATTTCTTTGCATCAGTTGACAAGGCAAAGCATGTTCTTGGATGGAAACAAGAATTCGACCTGGTAGAAGGCCTTGCAGATTCTTAGAACCTAGACTTTGGCAGGGGAACATACAGGAAAGAGGCCGATTTCTTGACCGATGACTTGATTCTCGGCAAGAGTCTTGTTCTCCAGGCTTAGACTATTCGTCCACCTTTTCCTTAGATTTTGCCCCTTTTTCTTTTCATATTCTCTCCATTTTGTAGCTCTCTTTCACCCTTACCCATTTTATTTAGTTTCCACCCACGTGCAGTAGCAAAGTCCAAAACAGTTACGACTTCAATAAAAAATATTTGGAATTTTGATATTTTGCATAGCCTTCTATCCACAATGACAATTTTGCTTTGTTGACTGGTGTATAGTTGGTCCGAATGGAATAAATTTCAAAACACCAATCATCAAAGTCTAAGGAAGAAAAATCTACAACCAATGAGAGAATCACCAAGCAAACATAATTGATAAAAGATTCATAAATCAAAATTGACTCCGTGCAAAATTTCATCTTCTCTCTAATGAAATGCTCCTGAAATCTCTGCTTCTCTGCCTGTTCTTTTCATTTAGCATTTCCACTGATAACATAAGCCTAAATGAATCCATCACAGACAACAATATTATAGTGTCCAAAAAAGGGAACTTTGCGTTAGGATTCTTCAGCCCAGGCAAGTCTAGGTACAGATATCTTGGCATCTGGTATCACAAGTTACCAGAACAAACAGTGGTGCGGGTTGCAAATAGGGAAAATCCGATTAATGGCTCTTCAGCGTTCCTCTCCATGAACCCAGATGGGAACCTCGCGCTCTACACTAGCCGTGACCAACAACTTTCTCTCTGGTCCACTAATATCCCAGTGAAAGCAAGAGAGGATTGTTTTGCTCAGCTCCAAGATTCAGGAGATCTGGTCTTGTTTGAAAAAGAAAGTAAGAGAATTGGTTGGCAAAGCTTTGATTATCCAACAGATACATTGCTTCCAACTATGAAACTTGGATTGAACAGGAAACTTGGCCTAGAAAGAAAATTGACATCATGGGTATCACCTGACAACCCTGGAATTGGGGACTGGTCATACAAGCTTGTTCCTACTGGATGTCCACAGTTCATGTTGCTATACAAGGGTTTAAGCCAGTATTGGAGAAGCAGCCCTTGGCCCTGGGATGGTGTACCGGAGCCCGGATATATTGCTGATTATGCAAACAATCAAGATGAGATATACTACACTTTCGTTTTGGATGATGAATCCTCTCCTTCAAGAGTTGTTACTACTAGCTCTGGATTAATGCAGCGGCTTACTTGGGACAATAGTTCTCTTCAATGGATGGAATCCCGGTCGGAGCCTAAGTATAAGTACGGACATTGCGGTGCATACAGTTCATTGAACAGCAATAATGTTGATAGTCTTGAGTGCATGTGCTTGCCAGGTTACAAGCCCAAGTCCTTGAAGAATTGGTATCTCAAAGACGGTTCTGCTGGCGGCATCAAAGAAACAACGTCATCAATGTGCAGAAATGGAGAAGGATTTGTCAAGGTAGAAAGAGTGAAGATTCCTGATACTTCAATATCTGCTTTGATGAACACAAATTTTAGTGCCGGAGAATGTAAAGAATTGTGTTTGAACAATTGTTCTTGCAAAGCATTTGCCAACTTAGATATAAATAGAAAAGGAATTGGATGCGTGACATGGTACGGGGAATTAATGGACAGTATGCAGTATTCAGAGGGACGTGACCTATATGTTCTTGTCGATGCAATAAAATTAGGTATTCTACTTCTTGCTAACATTCTTGGCTTATCATTTGTCTTCTTTGTTTGGAATATAATTCTTTTTCTTGCATAATGCAGCTGAATATGAGAAAAAGAGGAGTTTTTTCTCAAAAAGAAGGGGATGCTGTCTATTCTAATACTATTTACTGCTCTTACAATGTTTCTCGTTGTCTTATTTACCTATTGGTGGGTGGGAAAAAAGAGAAAGACAAAAGGTAAAAAATAACCTTGTAGTAATTTATATGCAAACAATGCATGTGTGATAATTTTGCCACTCTGTCAAAGGACGGTGAAGAAGAAAGGGTTGTTTTCTGCATTGATGGAAAATGAGCTGGTGGAAAGTATGCAACCTTCAGATTTGCCAATTTTCGATCTATGCAGCATGTCTGCAGCCACTAGCAATTTTGATCCTGCTAACAAACTTGGACAAGGAGGCTTTGGTTCAGTTTATAAGGTAATTAAACCCAATGGAGGCATTTCAAGTATCTCAAGGTTATAAATATTAACTTCAAAATTCAGATTAATTGATTAAAGCTGAGAAACTACTCAGGGTCAGCTACAGGATGGGCAAGAGATTGCTGTAAAAAGATTATCAAAAAGTTCAGGACAGGGATTAGCAGAATTCAAAAATGAACTCTTGTTAATTGCAAAGCTTCAACACAGGAATCTTGTCAGACTTCTAGGGTGTTGCATTCAGGAACAAGAAGAAATGTTAATCTATGAATACTTACCCAACAAAAGCTTGGACTACTTCATTTTTGGTAATACTTAATTTTCGTTGCAATATCTAGTTTTCACTTTGTTGAAAAGAATTCTTAATTTTCCAATTTTTTGTTATAGATCATAGAACACCTGTTTTGGATTGGAGAAAACGCTTTGATATTATAGTTGGAATTGCTCGTGGAGTTATGTATCTTCACCATGACTCCAGATTGAGAATTGTTCACAGGGATTTGAAAACCAGCGAGGTATTATTAGATGCTGATATGAATCCCAAAATTTCTGATTTTGGAATGGCTAGAATTTTCAAAGAGAATGAAGTTCAAGACAGGACTAACCGAGTTGTGGGAACATAGTAAGTATTGCATGCTTAGACACCCAATGAAAGGGGAAAAATCACTATAAGTTAACACTAATCAGAACTTCTGATTGTTCTTATACAGCGGTTACGTGGCACCAGAGTATGCGATTTTCAGAAAATTTTCAATGAAAGTCAGATGTCTTTAGTTTTGGGGTTTTGATGTTGGAGACCATAAGTGGCAAGAAGAACAGTTCAGATGATCTTTCACTGCATTTGATTGGTCGTGTAAGTAATATGAAGTGACAAAATAGTCAGATTTTAGCATCTATACTAACAAAACGATCTTTTTATTTTGTGTTATGAATGACACAGGTGTGGGCTCTATGGAAAGAAGACAGAGTATTGGACATGATTGATTCATCTCTAAGACAGTTATATGCTGCTGATCATGAAGTAATGAGATGTATCCAGATTGGGCTATTGTGTGTGCAAGAAGATGCAACAGACAGGCCTACCATGCCAACTGTTGTTCTGATGTTGAACGGGGAAACAACACTTCCTACTCCAAAACAACCTGCATTCATTTTAGCAAGAGATAACAATGTTCCAAATCTAATTGCAGCAGGAGGAGTTTGTTCTATAAACGACGTCACAATCAGCGAAATCAAAGCTCGATAAATTTGTCAACCATGTTGGAATTTTCTTATCAGGGTTATAGTCAATTTCTTGCAGAAACAATCAGAACACATTGTTATATCCTATGTCAACTTCCACTTCCTAAGAATGCAGAGAAGTTTGAAGTATAAACAAAGAAAAGCCGAATTTTGTGTGAAAACTTTCAAGATATGCGCATGGAATTTGGTTTACGTAAAGGAATGACAGGTGAATCGGTTTCTTTCATGCACTTTTAGTTATTAAATACAAAGAAGAGAAGATTGAAATGAAAATACGATGTTTATTTATGTATTCCATTTCAGAATAATTAGAAAACCAACAACACTAGAGGGAAAAAAGGTCCTCCTGACATCAAACATGGAAAAAAAAAATTTACACCCAATTCAATAAGGGGGCATAAGTATCAAAACTAAAACTAGCTCAGTCACTTGAAAGTAGAAACTCGTAATTTCCTATACAGCAATCTTCACTGCTACTAGTAAATACTATTATAGAATCTACTGTCAGCCAACTAGGCAGCAGATGGGGCGGATACGTAGTGAGCATCACCGGCCTCCGATAGAGCTGCCAATAAAGGGTGCATACCACCTTCAGTTCCACCAGCAGTGGCTGTGCCACTGTTCTTGTAGTCCAAGGATTCATCCTCGTATATGTCCCACCATTTCTTGACTAGCTTCTTGATATCTTCCCTGTCCATGTTCACTTCTTTTCCTGTATACCTCCATGGCTTAGACCCCTAAAAACCATTTTCACACCATTAATTTGATTAATCTTATAAATTTCATATCAATATCCAAATATATATAGTTAAGAAAGAATTTTAGACCCTCACATCAGCACAATAGTGAACAACCTTGACCTTGTCAAACTCAATGTTTTCAGGATGGCGCCAAAGCATGGCAAGTACAAGGTTGTAAATTGGAGGAATTGGCCTGTAAATATCCTTAAAGAACATGTTCAAGAAATCCTGCTCAAAACCCAAAAATTGTTCCATCAGATTTTGAAATCTGTAAAATATATAATATAAAAAAAAACACACAAAATTAAACATCCAAGAAAGAGATATCGGTATCTACCTGCTCAGCAAAAGGGGTAGGAGGGGTGATTTTGAGGGTGTTCAAGAGATCATGATAAGTGGAAAGATTAGGCTCAAAAACAAACATGCCAGCATTGAAGTAAAGAGGAGGCTTAGGACCCATATCAGCAGGCCACTTCACTCTATCAGGGCACTGCTGACAATACCCAATCTTGTGCTGGATAGAGTAGCTCCAGTTATTCTCACAGTAACAATCCATCACAGCATAAAAGTACCCGTCTTGCATATCAAACAGATGGTCTATGTTCTCAAACACTTGGATATCACCATCCAAATATATCATCTCACTGTACTCCACAAACTGCAACCAAAAAATTCGATACCCTTTTCTTAGTTAGAACTCAACTAGTTTCAAAATTAAACAACAACATACAAGATAATCAAATAATTTAATTACCTCCCATATGCGAAGCTTGGAGTAGTTGATGACATAATAAGCCATGGCAAACTGAGTCTGGTTCTCCGGGGGGTAAACAGGTTCAATCTCCTTCACTATGCAACCCTGACCGAGCAGTATCTGGCGGTGCTCTTCCGGCACATCAGGCAAGACGGCCACCACTAATGGGTACTTACTCTGCACCTTCCTCAACCCCTTGGCCAAGCAAACCACACCTTTCACATAGTCTCCATTTCCAGCCAAGAACGTCACGTATGCACAGCTTGACATGCTTGCTTGCTTCACGAGACCATTGGCGTTGGCAGCAAGGGCACCGGAGGTAAGATTGGGAGCCATGATCCCTTAAAAGTTTATCTTGAAATTAAGAAACTATGTTGATTCACAAAGAAAGAAAAGAAAAATTCTTAAAGATTGCTAGTTGCTGCTTGATATTTTTGAGGTTTGATGATGGAGCTTGGTTGATGGGCTATATATAGGATTTATGGGGTGATTAAAATAATTAAAAAATGTATATATGGTGGGGATCAAAAAGATTTGGTCATATAATTTCATATTCTACACTTAGAAATAAATATTTAACGTAATCCATGATAACGGTGGAAAGTTTATTTTTTAAATTAAATGTAAAGTTTTTATTTACTCACATATTGAAGGAAACAAATCAAAGATTTGATCATATTTATTGTACTCAAGACTTGGAAAGAAATATTGAAGGAAACAAATTAAATTTAAAATATATTACAAGATAATTTGTTGGGTATTACAAGATAACTTTCTGTTGGATGGTCATACATATTAATTTGAAATATTAACCGTTAAACGAATCTAAACCGTTTATTACCGTTATAAGTGTATCATAGAATTTTTTTTTTTTGAAGGAAAGAAAATTCATTAACAGCAATCTGTATCCAAAACTTCAAGAAGAAGGGCAGGTGGATAACTCAACCACACCCCTCGATCCGTGCCCTTCCAATAGAATGAGCAGCTTGGTTTGCTGATCTTCCTCATTTGTTTTATTTTATGAATGAAATGATGGTCTACTTTTGCTGTATAAAGTCCCATCAAGACAGAAAGTCTTCAATCTTTAAGGTCATACGGTGGCGTATTGGTAGCAAGATAATTGACGATCTCACGGTTGTGAGAGAATCCTGGACTCGGACGTTATCCGTGCGGTATACAAGAAGATAACTTCGGGTCCTAACATTTCCCCCTTATTTGCGGTCTTTCTTGCGTGGCAAATTCCGTTAAATGACATGAAATAATATAAATTGAATTCAATAAATATAAATTATAACCGAATCAATATAATTATTAATATATAAATACATATTATAATATTTTAAATATTTATAATATATTTATATATAATAAATTAAAATTAATTGTATTAATATATTTTATATATAAAATACCATATAAATCAATATAGTATAGTTATTATTTTTATATCTTATATATATATATATAAATAGATATTTTTAATTGATTGTATTAAATTATTTTATATGGATATAAAAAATATAGTATAAAATTAGATATCATATCAACTTATAGTACTCTTTAAGGGTATTTTTGTTATATCTTTACTATTTAGGATTTTTTGCAGTTCCAATTAAAAAGAGTGAAAATAATTTGAGAGGGTAAAGAAAGTGAAAAAAGTAAAAAAAAAAAGAAAAAAAAGTGTCAATATAAAAAATTGATTTCCCGGTTAACTGCCACGGAGGTTGACAGTGAAATGGGACCCACAGGGCCTTGTAGGACAGAAAACACGCAACTGACGCGGTATCTCGCCGCGCAGGGAAATTTATACGACGTGGCAATATCCTAGAGTTCTGTCGTCTGCTATATTACAAGATTAAAAAATACAGTAGGGTCCACAGGTGAGATGGAATTGTTCACACCCGTCGGTTTTCTGCTCCAGATCAGGGGAACCGAATCCGGGACGAAGGCGGGGCTCACAAACTGTTATCTGATTTTGGGTACGACGGGGTGCCACGTGGCGATCAATATGAATTAAATGGTAAAAAAGGTAGCGGTGCAATGCTCTTTCCACTTTTTTTGTTAGTTGGTCTTATTATTATTATTATTATTATTATTTAGTAATTCTGTTTTCTTTTTTGAAATAAAAGGAACCTAGCTTTTGAATAAAATACACATTTATTCATGAATTTAATTAATAATTTACTACCCTATTAAGGAAGAAATGAAAGCATACCATGACTTTTTATAATTAATTTTGGTACTTCTCAGTAATATAGAATTATGAGTTAATTTTTGGTGTCCAAAAATTATAAGTCTTTTTTGGTATATACAAATTATTAATTTGTATGATATTCTTAATTAATGTGTTGTGTTTCATTATTGATAAATATGAGTTATTTTTGTAACTGTAAAAAATAAAAATAAAGTTACATTAAATTAAAATTTTAGTATGATCAAAATAAAAACAAGATTTAATACACAAATTAAACATATAAAAGGGTTAAATAAAATAATGTGCGATTAATTTGATAATTATTAAGTTAAAAAGGGATAATGAAGTGGGGTTTAAGAAAAGTAGTTACCGACATTTTAGTTTGGATAATGTTTTGAACTGTATACTAAAAATTGAACATTATTATAAGGAAGATAATGTTACGGCCTGGGACTAAAACTGAGCATGCATCTGTGTACAAATAGCTGTGCTCATTACGTTATTCTATATATGGATAATCCTTTAAGTATATTCCAGAATATACTGAGTATTAATTTCTTAGTAAAAAGAAAAATTAAAATATTCGGATAAAAAAAAGTCTAAATTGCCTTCTTTTATCAATCAAAACTAATGTATTTATTATTTAGTGAATCAAAGTGGAAGAGTCAAAAACTGAAAAAATAAATAATAATGAAATAAATCCCATGCACAGCGGATAATATTAAATTCCATGTCGGCCCCACAAAACAGCTGATGATTTTCTTTCAAAAGAAACTTCCTTGCTTTTTTCCTGCCTGAAAAAGTTAACCTTCCAGTATACATTGAGCCCTATTGGGCTACATACATGGGCTCAAGTTGTAGCTTCACAAAATTTTGCAGATAGAGAAATATGTATTATTATATCATCATGTAGATCCATATAACAAATTGAATTTACATTTGTATTTTTTTTTAAAATACTGTAGTAATTTTATAAATATATTAATTTATTATTATTTAACTGTATATTTATTATATTTCACGACATGTTTATTATATTTGCATACAAATTCATTATTATTTAAATCAATTCATTTAAAATAAATTTTATATTTCATTATTATTTAACTGTATATTCATTATTATCTGAATACAGATTTATTATTATTTATAATTAAATTCAGTTAAAATATAATATATGTTGATTATTATTTACATATAAATTCATTAAAAAAATCTTAAACAAAAAAAAACCTTCAAAACTCACAAAAAACAAAAGAAAAAAAAACCGATTACAAATAATAATAAATATTAATAAATATGTAACTAATAACGAATATGGTTCATATAGTTACATGGACAATGGTATATAGAATAATTTCCCGAGAAATATCATTTTAGAAAGAAATTCTTATATGAACTCAATTAGACTAATCCAATTATAAAAAGATATGTATTTGATTGATTTATTTTCATTATTCATAAAAATTTCTCCACGGGTCGTAAGAATCTATCAGGTCGATTTCTGGTTTCCATTCAAAAACCTGCTTTGCCTCATCGATTGATGCAAAGAAATGCTGTATTGAACGCAAACTACTCTTCAACAGAATTGTAGTTCAAGGGACGATAGATGAAAACTGGCCGAAATGAAGTCTAGTTAACACCACTTGATTCTAATAAGCTCTCCGTCACAAGCTTTCCCTTTTGCCTGCTCTTTGGATCAACTGCATCTTCCTATAAAAAGGAAATAACTAGTTAGAGGATAGTGTATTAATCATTATTGGAATGTAGCAAAAGACAAAAATTCCAACTTTTCGGTTAGCAGACTAACTTTTGGAAGGCCAAATTCACCTAGAAATCCAAGAGTGAGATTTTCGTGGGTTAGGCATGCTAATAAACTTGAAGACTTGTTTCTTTTTTTTTTCCCATTGTTTAGTAAATTTCTCAAAGTTGTTTTAACTACTTTTGGAGATCTTCAGATAGTTTCAGGTTCCTGGACTTAATTTCATATATGGTTTGGTATTATTACAGTAAAATTATATAATTTATACTTGAGAAATTTGACGAGTCATCAACTATATGTTCAATCAAACTCGGAATGCAACTTCAGAAAAATGATTATACATATAGGCCAATTGCTAACATCTTACTGTTCTAGGTTTGGTACAGCGTCCAATTTGAGTGCAACATCATCTGCCTTACGTCCTGAAAATATGAACTTAAAGAATTAGCATTGAGGATAACTGTAAGGTAGTTCAAAGCAGTGAAGCAAAGAGAAGGCACAGAAATGAAATATTGCATACCATTTAATTATATCATAAACAACATCATATCCTTTAGCTGAGATACTTGATTTCACAAATTCAAAGTCTTCCAGTCTCCTTTCAAATGCAAGATATAGCAAATTCAAGAGGCAATCATTTTCTGTTTTTGTGTGCAGCAAAAAATCAAGTGACTAATCCTACTTCACAAGTTATTTTTCCCAATTTTTATACTGCATTCTAGCGCATGCTTACTCCATCAATAAAATCTTAGTCTCGACTAGAACTGTCCGTCGCAATTAGAAATTTCTAGAAGTGGTTGGACAGGAGAGGCTCTTAGTCAGTATTTGATTTGGAACCTCAATAATATTCTCCTACCAATAATCCATGCATGAACAAGAACCCTGCTTGAAGTGATGAAAGCGATGACGATCCCTAATTAAAATTTCACGATTAAAAGCACTAGAAATTAACTTAGCAGCTGTGTGGCAATCATTACATATCCTCAAATTCTTCATTATTCTCAATGGTGTTGGTGGCTTAATGGTCAACAGCCCAAAAGCAATAGCAAGCTTCTCACTATGTCTAAACAAACTAGTTTCCTTCTCTTCCTCATCGATGTCAAGCGAAACCATACTTGTTTCTGCTGCATAACCTTCCATCTTTAATTTCTTAGCCATTTCATCCAACATTTTCTCAATATCATTAATCTGAGGGTGAGTTTTATCTCCTGCAAGAAACTCATGAATTGTTCCATTTGCTTCGATCATGCTACATCCTGGGGTTTTCATCACCCCAAGTTGTGTCATCATCCCTCTGACCTCAAGAACACCATCCCAATTACCTTTTGAAGCATATATATTCGATAGCAATACATTAAATCCTTCATGGTCAGGATGAAGTTCAATGAGCTTCCTTCCAATTCTTTCTCCCATTTCACCATCACCGTGTTTCTTACAAGCCCCTAGTAAGGCTCCCCAAGTGGAAACATCTGGTACCATAGGCATACTCTCAGTCAGTTCCTCTGCTTCCTTTAGCAGACCTGCCCGTCCCAGAAGATCAACCATGCATCCATAATGCTTAACATTGGGTTCTAACTTGTGTTCCTGAATCATGGAACTAAAATGTCGGCGCCCCTCATCTACTAGTCCCATGTGCCTACAAGCTCCAAGAACTGCCATGAAGGTTATATCATTAGGCACCACACCGCATCCCTTCATCTCTGAAAATGTATCAAGTGACTTGTGCACTAAACCATTCATTGCCAGACCAAGAATGACAGCATTCCAAGTAGAAACCCCCTTTTCGTCCATCCCATGGAAAACTTCCAAAGCATTTTCTACACATCCGAATTTCATGTGCATGTCTATAAGAGTTGTCCCTAAAATGACATTAATTGTCAGGTTGTTTTTCTTTATATAAACATGGACCCACATTCCTTGGTCAAGGGCACTCAAGCATGTACAAGCTGAGATTACACATACCAAAGTCGTCTCATCGGGCTTAATATCATTCAGTTGCATTTCCCGAAACAATACCAAAGTCTCAAAAAATCTGTCGTGTTGGGCATAACCTGATATCATTGCACTCCATGACACAATATCTTTCTCAGGCATGGAATCAAACAAAGCCCTGGCCTTCTCAACTTCCCCACATTTCAAATACCCAGAGATCATAGAATTCCAAGATATCTGGTCCAAGCAGCAACCCCCATTGAACAAATCTTGTGCGGCCTCTACCTCCCAACAGCTTGAATACAAGTGAATTAAAGCATTTTGAAGGTTAACATAAGAGTCAACTCCAATTTTGACAGCCAAACTATGGATCGATTTCCCTGTCATAATTATGAACAAATGAGCACATGCTGAGAGAACACTAACTAGGACAACCTCATCCAAACTAATACCCTCAGCTTTCATTTGCTTAAACATGATAAAGGCCTCTTCGTGCAAGTCATTTTGCTCATAGCAAGAAATCAAAGCGCTCCATGATACCATATCTTTTTTAGGCATCTCACTGAATAACCTATAAGCATCTGCAACATTACCCTTCCTGCCAAACAAAACGATCATGGAATTCGAAGCAATAATATTCCTTTCCGGCATCCTATCATAGATATTCTTAGCCTCCTCCATATCCCCTATAGAAACGTACCCAGCTAGGATCGAATTCCAAGAAACCAAATCCAGAATAAGACTTTCGTCAAACACTTTGCGCGCGTCGTTCATGTTTCGACAAACCGCAAACACATTGATTAATGTATTCTGTACATAAACATCCGAATCAAAACCTGTTTTCAGAACATGACAATGGATGGATTTCCCTTCAAACTCGGATTGTCTAACAGAGCAAGATTGGATTAAAATAGGATATGTATAACTATCGGGTTCAACATTCTGTTCCCTCATCAATTTATATACACTCATCGAATTAGGGGGGCAATTTCTTTGAACAAAAGCTCTCATCATGGTGTTATAAATGAACCCATTAGGGTTTTCAATATGGGTGAAGATTCGATAGGATTGGTTGATGTGAATGAAGGATGACTCAATAGAGAACTTAAGAAGTCTACTTGCAGCAAACGTGTCGTTGAGGAACCCAGTAAAGATCATCTGAGAAAGGATTTGATTGAATTGCTTGAGATTTTGGCATCGGTGGAACAGGGTTTCCAAGATTCTGAGAGATATGGTTGGTTTGGTAAAACTCATAGTCAGATTCAGTACTCTATAACCAAAATTGGAACTATATTGTTTGGAAACAACAGAGAAATAAAGAAGAAAGCAAAATGGCGGTAAATCA
The DNA here is from genome assembly GCA_949630135.1 of Balakata baccata. Classification (NCBI taxonomy): domain Eukaryota; kingdom Viridiplantae; phylum Streptophyta; class Magnoliopsida; order Malpighiales; family Euphorbiaceae; genus Balakata; species Balakata baccata. The sequence goes on from CATIWF010075504.1 coordinate 24,598, forward strand.
AAGTTTATAAATTATTTATTAAAATGAATATTAGAAATTTTAATCATTTTATAAATTTCAATTATAGATAACTAACTGAAAATATAGGTAATATATAGCTTATTACAAATAACAAATGAAGTGCGTTGCGTGATAACCCCAATACCTATGGCAACTCAATTATTCATGGTTGAAATCTGGTATCAATCAATAGGTGAAATTCGAAGGAACATCAATGTGGGATTAGCTCATTTAGAGTGTTGGGCCTTATAAGCTCGGTGGTGTTGAGGGTTTGGCTTGGGCCGAGCATTAGGCTATTGTTTTAAATGTTTTAAATAATCATTTTATAAATTTTCAAGAAAACGTTTCTCAGTTTAAGTTGCCCGAGAGATTGAAGGTACACCACATGTGAGTTTTTTAAAACCTTATCACAAAGACAAGGCAGAATCATCCAGGAGCTAAGCAAAAAAGACCCCTCCAGTTGTGAGAAAACAGTTTTGATGAAGCTGTGGAAAAGATTTTAGACCATCGGGCTATGAGACAAAGCAAGAAGAATAGAAGAATTGAGTTCCCAATTCAGTGGAAAGGAAGGCCGGCAGCAAAGGCTATATGGGAAAGGGACACTGTGTTATGACAGTTTGAAGATCAAATTGAAAATTATGTACAAGCCCTACCAATGAGGACGTTGGCTCCTTCTAATGGGGGTGGTTTGTCAGTCTCTTAAGTTAGTTGGTCTGACAATGTGCAGAGTTGATGCATTGGCTCCTTGCATCGGACCGTGGCATGCAATGTGCAGCAGGCAGAATTGGTGATTGTCTAACCTAAGGCAACGAGAACACTTAGGTGATGTTTGGTAGTACAAGATTGTACGATTGGCTATTCTGGCGTGATACCCATTGGCTACACAATGGGCATGAACGATTGGCTGTTGACAAGATAGTTGACTGCATTGCTGGCCCAATAAGGTAGTGGTAGCGGTTGAGGACAGTTATTTGGACATAAGACATGGCAGGCGGTTGTGGCTGTAGCATAACGGTTAGCATATTGATTGAAACAAATCTCCTATGTTTCTGCCTAGCAATTGGGGCTATCAACTGCACAAATAATGCTTAATAATTGCCCCTTGTTTTCTGCATGTAACTACCCTATATACATAACAGTCTATTTATATAAGGGTTTGTTGCCTTACAGAATGGCTAAATTGGCTCATCCATTATAACGTTCCTTATACATATTAATATAAAATTGGAATCTTTCCTATATATTGTGATTATGATCATACTTAATTTCTATGCATCTAAATTACTATCCTTGTTGGATTTGTGTGTGTTGGCTGAACCTTGTGGGATTGCTAAATTGTTACAAGATCTAAGTTCGAATTACACAAATACACGAATTAGGAATCTACTTAGATAACCAAGCAATCCCACAAGATTCCGCCAACACATACAAATCCAACAAAAATAGTATTTTAGATGGACAGAAATTAAATAAGATCATAAACATACAGTATATGGGAAAGATCTCAATCTTATATTAATCTATATAAGGAACATTACAATGGATAATCCAAACAATGTCTAAGAACATTCCCTTAATTAGCAATGGTGTCCACAATCATATGCTTACTAACTATGGATATAAGTGCATTTAATACACCAAAATCTCGTTATTTAATTAATTTTAACTTTAATTCTTTCCTTCCTATCTCATTTATAACCCATAAATATAATTATCTATCATATATATGTTCATTATCACTTTAGCTATCAATTATTTCTATTTAGATGTTATATATTATATTTTTACGTTATTCAATATCATATCAATTATTTCTATTTTTATTTCTTTCCCTCTTATATTATTCATGACGTCTAGACATGACCTAAAGACAAGATTAACACATTGCATACTTTAATTTTGCTCTTTAATTATCAATTATTTCTCATTACAAACAACTTTTTTTATTTTTTTTTATTACCTAAATTTAAAGAGTTTTATATCTTCTAATATAATCCATATTTTTCTCCTTATTTAAGTCACTTTCTAAAATTTGTATTTTAAGTCATCACATTTAAGAATTATTAAGAGCTTATATATAATATTTTATTATTTATTTTTATTTCTTTCTTTTTTTTCTCATCAAATTTAATAGTTTAATTTTTTTTTTCTCTTACTATCTCTTTTTATTTTTTTTTCTAGATAATTTTTTATTAATAAAAAATTAAAATAAGAAGATATAAAAAATATTATTGAGAGGATTATTAGAAATCATATGCTTACAAGTAATTTTCAAGATAAAGTAAGATACTAAAATAAGAAAGTGGATTTTTTATAATATAATAAATAATAAAATTGGGAGGATTATTAGAAATGCTCAAGGAAATAGCCTTCAATCAGTGCAAGATTACCGGCCTAATAGTTTAGGCTGTTTAGCAATTCCTCGTGGCAATGCATAAAAACAACATGATAAATTAATATAGCATTAATGAAAAAGGGAGTTGTTTTACTGTTAGAAGCTGCTGGTGCTAATAAAAAGATAAAAAAGAAAACAGTAATTAGTAAAGCTAAAAGGGAATGTACTAGAAAATGTTTCCATTTTTTCAAAGATAAAAATTATACCTTTTCCTAGCAAACACCAGAAGATTATATCATATTCCTCCTCAACACTCAATAACAACATTACTAATCAACGTATTAGTTCACAAAATTAACCTTAATCTTACTCACTGACGTGGCCATCTCCGATTGGCCCCCCACATAACACAAGCGACAAAAAAACAACTACTAAAATCTGCAAGAGCAAAACTTCACGTGCCTTATTCTCGCATCACGTGAGCATCTAGCTCCGGCTCCAGGCAACCATCCTCGTTACCTCCGCTGTGTAACTCTACGATGACCTCAGATTCCAATGACTACACCTTGTAGCACTAATCCACGCGGTGTACTAGATCAAACGGTGCAGCCACAGAAGAGAAAGAAGAAGCAGAGCATGGAGACAAGAGCCACGGACTCAAACGCTGTGATCAAGCTCCAAACCACGTCGTCGATGATGGAGAAATTCAAATCCGGCCATCTTAAGAACCTTTGCGGGTCCCAATTTAGAGCTCCATTGGCCGATAAGTAGGAAGAATACATGAATTGCCTCGGCCACCGGAGGATCGACGACCGCAGAGAGGAGTAAGTGAAGTCCAATCCCAACCACCGGAATCCTGACATCGACCACCTCCCCGCCATTCTCGCTCTCTATCCCTCTCAAACTTTTAATGCTCAGTGTTGGACACTTTCCTTGTGTCTCAATAATTCTAGTGTGGGGGCTGTGAAAGCTAGATTTATATAGAAAGTTAGAAATAGGAACGGTGTGGTGATTAAAAGCTTGATCAGAAAGAAAAAGGGTTGATTCAAAGAGTTGTGATAAGGTGCGCGCGTGTGTATTGTACATTGGTGCACCGTTGAGCCCCATGAATGATCGATTTATGCAATTGAATCAATCATAGAAAAAGGAAAATGAAAAATTTTTACTTTATTACTTTCCAACTGTTCTTAATTTAGACTCCAAAATTATTATTTTATACATTTAATTAAATTTTTATTTCTATTCAACTGAACAAAATTTGTTTAATAATATTATTAAATCAATTTATAAATGAAAATAGGTATGATTTGAAAAAATTATAATAAGAAGCAGTACGGTCCTTTTAGGATTGAGTTTCAAAAAAAAAATTTTTTAAATCAAATTTATATTTTAACTTTTGTTATAGTTTAAAAATTTATTTTGGTAAAAATAGATAAATTAATTTTTTTAAAGCAGATTTAAAAAATAATTTATAAAAAATTAAAAAAATTAATCAATTAAATTAAAAAAATTTAAAATTTGCGTTTAAACTACTCAACTGTGTGAATTTCGTTGATCGATTGAACAGTCGATGGTTGGTCGGGCCTACGACTTTTGCCGCGTGATTATGATGTGCCAAAAGAGGGACGGTTGTGATCTACGCTGCATGGTATTATTTAGTTACTGATTGTAGCAGATCTTTGATCTTGTCTGTTAATCAGACAAATCCTTGACCAACCGATAAGAAAATCGGACAAAGCCGTGTGATTAATTTGAATTTTTTGAGATTTTGGAGGGAAAATTTTGGATATATTATGTAACAACATTACAAAATTTAAATTTGATTTGCAGAATTATAAAATTGTAGTATAGTGGTTGCCAGTTTGTAATTTGTCATGACTCCGGTTGAAAATTCATATATTTCTATAAAAAAATGATACTGCACTTTATGATTATAATTGGGATTGGGTGGAGTTGATTTTGAACTACATATATAATGGGATTTGCCTTAAATCACATAGTAAGTTGTGCATACTGCTTTTTTTTTTTT
>CATIWF010075518.1:0-11268 GCA_949630135.1 Balakata baccata
GAAAAATCAAGAAATTATAAAGGTATAAATTCTGAATTTTCTTTGGTTAAATTAGTTTTAATTGGCACATGAAAATCCTTTGATTCGGGTTTTGAAAATTTTAATTTTCCGCTGCGTTATATGTATGTGATACATGATCAAAACTCTTCACATAAGACTTACTATTTCATACCATTATGCCACAAAATTATAAAGGCAACAATTTAATACACTACATTGCAATTTATATACACCAACACACATTTTACACAATATAACATATATATTATAGCATGCAAGATTTTTATCAAAGAAGCACATACCTAAGCAGCCTCAATTCTTCTCTTATTAAGTGGTCTTTTCCTTGCCTTTATCCACCTTTTGATGGGTACTTGTTTGGCCTTAACAAAACAAACAAGATTCCATTCAATGCCAAACATATAACCAATGTTTATGCATGAACAATATCTAATGTCCCTAATGCTTTTCTACCACTTTCCATATCTTTATTTCCTTCTCTTATTACCTTATTTAAGTTAATTATGATCATTAGTCATCCCCTCCATTTTCACAAGCAAAATAACTCCTATTATACTATGTCATTTCTTTAACAATCAACATCAATAAACTACAAATTCACTATTGAACACTTCTAATCATCTTCCTCCACATTTTCTCTTCATAGGGCAGCCTCATACACATCTAATTAAGTTGTATATCTTTAGTTTTCAAAGCACAAAATTATTATTTACAACGATCTTTGGCTCAATTCCATCAACCCCTCTTCAATTCAACACTTTTCAACATTAGTTCATCAACATCCACCAAACCTTAATCTAACAATTCCAATCTCAACAATCAATTACAAGGGTCTCAAATAGGTGAAAAAATATTGAATTTAAGAAGAAGAAACTTACCTTGGTGATTTTTCCCAACTAAACCAAAGTTATTCTAGTCTTTCTTCTCCTTTTTCTGTTCTTCTCTTCTTTCTCTTTTGCTTACTTATGGTGAAATCTCCTTGATTAATTAGTTTTTCTCACTCTAAATTCTTCTTTTCTCTTTTAGAAGCTTAATAGGTTCAAAAATGGAGAGTTAGGATTTGAGAAGGGGTGGTGGATGGGAACATGAGAGAAAAGGAAGAAGATGAGTGGTGATTAGTGGAAGAATGAAGAATTTCTACAATTTTTGACTTTTAGGTCAATGTATGTGGGTCCCACTAATTAGATTAATCTCTCTTTCTATTGGTCCATTAACTTAATTAATCTTGATTAAAATTTAATTATAGAAAATTCTAATTCCACCACCTAATTCCCTAATTCTTATACATTTTTTCCAAATAAATTCGATAATACCGATTTTGTCCTTGGGGAAATTTTAAATTCTTCCATCAATCTTTTAGTTCCATAACAATAATATCCTTACTTAATATCCCTTATAATTTGTGATTTTTCCAAGGGTTCGAATTTAGACTCCGATCGGACCGGCACGCCTAACTATGATCACGCGCGATCGGGACCTAAATCGTTAGACATTACAATCTGCCACCATGGTTATGGATGAAAGATGCTTATATGTTCTTAACAGTGTTAGTACCTGGTCCAAAAAATCCAAAGGATAAGTCGGATGTGTATTTACAGCCTTTGGTTGCAGAATTGAAGCAATTATGAGATGAAGGTGTGAACACTTATGATATATCATCAAAACAGAACTTTCATATGCGTGCAACTTTTATGTGGACTATTAGTGATTTCCCGGCATATGCAATGTTATCAGGTTGGAATACATCAGGAAGGTTAGCTTGTCCATATTGCATGGATTTGACAGATGTTTTCACTTTGAAAGAGAGCAAAAAACAATCATAGTTTGACAATCACCGAAAGTTTTTTCCTCAAAATCATTAGTTTCACATAAAAAAGACTACATTAAGAAAGAATAAGATAGTTGTGGCAGAAGCTCCCCCGATATGGACCGATGTTGATATTTTAGAAGAGATAAACCATTTGGGATTGAAAATGGTTACCGATTTAGGTGCTAATGAAACTAATGGTCTAATATGCAAGACTTGTAGATGGAGAAAAAGAAGCATATTCTGGGATTTGCCTTATTGGAGTAAAAATCTTATAAGGCACAACTTAGATGTTATACATATAGAAAAAAAAATGTGTTTGTTAACATATTCAACACAGTGATAGAAGTTGCTAGGAAAACAAAAGATACAGTCAAATCGAGGTGGGAGTTAAATGATCATTGCAGGAGCCCAAAATTGGTAAAAGACCTAGTAACTGGGAGATATCCAAAAACATGTTACAATTTGGATAAACTGTCTAAAGTAGCATTGTGTGATTGGTTGAAGAATCTCATATTTTCTAATGGTTATGTATCAAATATGGTATGATGCGTTGACATGCAAAAATTGAAGTTATTTGGTATGAAAAGTCATGAGTGTCATATCTTTATGCAGAGATTAATCTCCATTACTTCTGTGAATTATTGCAAGTAAATGTGTGGAAAGCATTAACTGAAATGAGTATTTTCTTTAAGGATCTCACATCAACAGTTATAAAGAAAGAAGAAATGGCCCGACTTAAGGAAGATACCTTTTGTCATTTGCAAGCTGGAGCGTATATTTCCTCCAAGCTTCTTTGATTTTATGAAACATCTTCTAATACATCTACCTTAAAAAAAATGAGGATCACTGGTCCAGTGTTGTATCGTTAGATGTATCCTTTTGAGAAGTACCTTTTCCGGCTGAAGAATAATGTGTGGAACAGAGCGAGGGTTGAAGGTTCAATTTGTAATACCTATTTAGTTGAGGAAGCATCATTGTTCTGTTGTCATTACTTTGAGGATCATGTTACTACAAGGCATCGCAGAGTCTCACATAATGATGAAGGTGTTGGTGATCAAAATATTCATTATAAAGGAAATCTATCAATATTCACACACCCAGGCCGACCTTTTAGAAATGGGAAACCACGATGGATGACACAAGAGGAACATGCTACTACCCAAGCCTATATTTTGTTGAATTGTAGTGAAGTACAACCTTTCATAAGGTAAGCCTATTACTATGTTAGCATGAATGCTTCATATATAGGTGATTGATTATAATTTATCATGTGAATCTAGGATATATATTGAACATTTGCAATTCCTTGAATTGAACATCTCAAGGACAAACATTGATGTGAAACTTGAAACTGAGTTCCCATACTAGTTCAACAATTATGCAAGTCTTTTGAACTTACATTTGTTTCGTTAAATTCAACTTGTTTCATGATATTAACTTTGTTTTAAAATAAGCACACAATCCCATGAACAACATTCATAATCAATTCCTAAAAGACTTAGCAAAAGGTCTGTTGCCTAAAATCACATCTTACCATGGTTAATTTGTAAATGGCTTTAAATTTGACATTGAAAGCCACGAGTCTGATAAATCAACAACGAATAGTGCGTTTGCATCAAATGATCGAACTATAATGAATATGAAAGCGATTATTACGGAAAGTTGATTGAAGTTATGGAGGTGGAGTATCCTGCTTCACCGATAAAATGAACGGTATTGTTCAAGCGTGAATGGTTTGATTCTATGCCCAATTTGGGAACAAAAGTTCATCTATAATACAAGTTGGTCGAGGTCAATCAAAGACATCGATTCAATAGGTATGAGCCATTTGTTCTTGCAGTTCAGGCCTGTCAAGTGTATTACTATCAATATCTCAGTCTTAGACGTGACAAAGCTGATTGGCTTGCTGTTTGCAAAATAAAAGCACGAGCTGAATATGACATTCCTGAATATCAAGAGTTCATTAAATCTTATGTTGAGACTTAGACATTGAACAGATTCTCATGCATCGCACTAGTTGGTGTAGCAACTGAGTACCTTCTTTATGGATATTGTTGAGGGAGACCTTGCTCATATAAACAAGGTTGTAATTATTTTCTCTGCTCAATTTGTTTTACCCTAAAATTCGATGCAAAAACAGGTAGTACGTTTTCAAACAGACTTCAGTTATTGTATTTGATAATTTCACAGTTGGATTTGCTGCTGAAGGTCTAATTAAGATTCACACAGAAGAAAGCAGATTCTCAAGTCAGATGGTCTGTGTTGAACACAGTCTTGATTTGGCATAGGCATGAAGGAGCTCCAGCTAAATTTAGAAAGGAGTTTACCTTAATTAAAAGCAGATAATCCAGTTAGCTTTTAATTGTTTTATTGAACAGTCAATCCAAATTAATGCACTGTATGTGAGCTGCATCAGAGTAACAGAAAAAGACTAGTTAATATATGAAGGCCTATTTTTAAAATGCTGAGCAATCTGTATGAGAATCCGCCAGAATTATATGAGAAAATAAGTTAAAAAGGATATAGGATTTGAACCTGTAATAATTGAGAGAGAATCAAGCATTTGGCAAGTTTAGGTAATGTAGAAATCAAGGCCAAAATTTTTTTATTATAGACTTTTTGATTATAGAAGCCAGAAGACTCAAAATTTCACCTACAGTTTACAATATTTCCTTGATTTTGTGCTTGACATGTTTGTGAAATGGAAAAACCGATATTCTATATTTTTCTAATATGATATCTATTGAGATAAAAATGTATTGAATTTATCTAATCTTTGATACAAGTGACTGCTGTTTCTTTTTAAAGCAGGGGGTCCATCTGACACTCAAACCATCTCTATTTGAATTCAGTTCATATATTTGGCAATTAATTGGAGGAACTTATTACTTTATGGCAAAGTCATCCTTTAGCTATACTTCTGGGTATTATTTTAGTGGAATTCACAGGTACTTATTCATTAATTTCGGACTTCAAAATTTTGTTTGCAAAAGAATTCATGTTGCATGAGTCAATTCTGTATTTGATTGAATAATCTTTGTTCTTGCAGGTAAATACCTCTCTGCCTATCCATATAACAATATAATATTTACAGAGAAAAAAATGTTGTTCATGTAAAATTCCCAAGTGGGTTCTTTGATTTTGGTTGTTTGGATAAGCTTTTTATTTTTCAAATTTTAATATGGAATTTTCCACCACTATGGAGACCTGCTAGGTCCAATACAAGTACTGCAGCATATGCAATTGCTGTGTTGCACAGTTTGATCATAATTGTGAATGGATGCTTGGTACTCTATTCACCTATTTTTTAGTTCATGTTTTTTAGACATCTTATGATTGTAGTATTGTGTTTTTGAAAGAAAAAAAAATTTCATTAGGTCTAGTTGTATGCTTTTTGACTTGCAGAATAATTGTTTAGAGGAGAAAAATACCCGATATTTCTTGGCTTTTCCTTTATGGTAAGTTCATATCGAACCGGTTAGAATTGAAAATATCTTATCATAATTTATTTTTAAATTGTCTCCGTTGATTGCTAGGTAATTGTCTTTTGATTTAATAATGTTATTAATATTTTCAGCATAATTGCATATTTCTTTAAGAATTTTTAGTGTATAGGACGGGACGGCCAGCAGAACCTACACAAATAATCAAAGGATAATACAGCCAAGATTAGGTTAGGTTAGGTGAAGGATAGCTCTTAAATAATTAATTATGTTTAATTTACTATATTATATTTCAAAAGTAATTGACATAATTTGATGGGATAAAAATTTGGAGAAAGCTACAGATGAACCTGTTCATGACAACAAAGAATTGCTTAATATCATTAATAATTTAATACAAATTACAGAAATGTAAAATTTAAAAGAAAGGAAAAATATTATAGATGGCGATGATAAAAGTCTAATAACAGAAAGGAAAGCCCCAACAAAACTCATTCGACTTGAGGGTATGAAGAAAGGGACGTACATAGTGTTGGATTTGGGTAAGGGCTGCATGTGTTAGTGTGTCAGGGTCTTAGTCTTATAATTTTATCGGCCAGATGCAAAATTTGGTTCTTAATTATATCGATCTCTGTACTTACGAAATTAAATTGAGGTTAAGATGAAACCATAATTATTTCAGAATTTACATATTAATATTACAATGCACAGAAGAAGAGAAACAAATAGATGTTTACTTGTTTCAATAATACAATTCCATCATTGATCGTAATTTAATTTAAATTGACTCCGTCGTAGTTGTGGGGCTTTTATTGGATGTTTAAGGATTTCAAGGAAATTGTCTTTTGATTTAATATATTATTATATTTTCAAATATTTGCATATTTTTCTAAATAATTTTTAGTGATATGTCTTATTGGAGGCCAGCCGAACCAACACAAATAATCGAAGGAATATACAGCCAAGGTTAGGTTAGGTGAAGGATACTTAAATAATAAATTGTCTTTAATTTTAGAAGTAATTGACTTAAAAAGGTTATGATTTTTCTAAAATTTCATGAGCACTTGAAGGGTAGTAATTTTAATTTTAAGAACGATTTTTTAAAGTTCAATTATAATTTCTTATATTTTCAATTTTCAACCCATCAAATGAGTTGACTGATAAAAATCTTATAATTTCTTACAATTTTCAATTTCAAAAATACCCTTGTAATTTCACAGCCTATAGATCTATAAAAATGCTCTGATAGCATCGTAAAGTTAAAAAGGTTTTGGAAAGATGAAGTGACAAATTTAAGGAGCAACAAAACACAAGTGCTTGAGAGTTTGCATTTCTCATTTCTCTTTAATTGGATTTCAAAACACAATTTTGTTTATCTTTCTATTTTCTTCCTCCTTTTGCTTTATTTTTTTTTACAAGAAATTCGTTTTATCTTTTGTTTAATGCCCTGCAATGGGAAATAGTCCATTTTAGCCATTATCATTGTTCTTTTATTTGCAGAAAATGGAAGCTGTGGTAACCAAGGCTGTTGTATCCCAAGTTGTTAAAGAAGGGGCTGATTCCGTGTGGCGTCAAATTGGATATATATGGAACTACAAAGGCAATATCCATGACCTTAAGAAGCAACTTCAGAAGCTCAAAGACCAAAGACACAGCATGCAACATAGTGTGGATGAGGCCAGAAGAAATGGCGAAGAAATTGAAGACATTGCCACCAACTGGTTGAAGAGTGCTGATGAGGCCATTCAAGTAGCAGAGGAGATTCTTGTCCACAATGACAGTGCCAATAACAACTGCTGTATGGGTTGCTGTCCTAACTTGAAGAACCATTACCAATTCAGCAGAAGAGCGAAGAAGGAGATCATACCGGTCATTGCTGAAGTTGAAGGAGAAAGGAACTCAATTACTAAAATCTCACATTGTCTCGATGTACAGGAATTCGAGCTTGCCAAAGATTATAAGGCTTCAGCATTGTTGTGAGATATTGAAATATATTTCAATAATATTCTTGTTTGATTTATGTAATTAGGGAGGTAGATATTTGTTTTATAATTTGTATTGTTTTCTATTTTTTATATATTTGTTTCCTATTTTGTATTCATAGAGTTGTATATATAGGACTTTTTACTATTAATGAAATAATCGATTTCTCTTCATTCTTGTTTCTTTATATGGTATCAGAGCCGTGGGTTTTAATAAAATCCTACTTAGAAATCGATCCGAAAGTTATGTCTAAGTAGACATCTCTTTGTCATAGTTGAGTCACTATGAGTGATCCATTTTGTTTTTCTACCATTGAGAGCAAACTGTGTAATTCTTTGGATCACTTTTGTCGAGTGATATTTGTCATCAATATATCTTGCTTGACTCTTCTCGGATTGTATGACATATTCTCCTACTTGATTGAGTTTACATTGGTGTGAGGCCTTTTGTGTTACAGGTTTTGTCGGTTTGTATGACATTTTCTACCTGGTTGGGTCTACACTGGTGTGGTGTGATGCCTTTTATGTTACAGGTTTTGGAGCTCTTTGTTTTTTTACATCTGTAACAAGTTGGACATGATCGATATCTATGCTCCAACTTGAGGAGGAGTATTGTGAGATATTGAGAGATATTTGAATAATATTTTTAATTAACTTGATTTATGTAATTAGGGATATGTAAAGATTTATATCCTAATTTGTATTGTTTCTTATTCTTTATATATTTGTTTCCTATTTTGTATTCATAGAGTTGTATATATGGAGCTTTTTACAATCAATGAAATAATCGATTTCTCTTCATTTTTATTTCTTTACAAGTATCAAGAATGGAAAGCTTGAAGGAAATTGTGGAAGCATTAAAGAATGTCGATATCAATTGATTAGGGTGTACAGTTTGAGCGGTGTTCGTAAAACCACGCTCGTGAAAGAACAGGTTGCGGCATAAGTCAAAAAAGAAGGAATTTTCAAAGTGGTGGCTATAGCAAATGTAACTGACACTTTGGACATCAGTAAAATTCAGCAAGAAATTACTGATTGTACAGCAACAAGGTATATTATGATCAATTTGTAAAGTTATTGTAATATGTGACAAAAGTAAAGTATGAGTTTTCTAAGGATAAAATGTTTTTTATCAAAATTAGAAATCTAGTACTCTAATAGTATGCTAAATATATTCTGACAGTTTTGGCTAAAAGACAAGAATAATGACTAGTTTTGGAAAATATGTTTCTTGTCTCTACTGGCTAGTTTTTAGATCAAAAACTATAGAAACCCCTTGAAATGATGTTTTGTCTGTTGGAAAACATAAGATTTATTAAAGAAAATTGTTCTTCATCTCCTACAAAGTTTTTCCTCATCTCCTACAAAGTTTTTCCTTTCACTTAAGCTTCACATTTGACATACTCTTCATTTTGGCTCTTAACTTCTACTATAATCTTCAAATTCGTGCTTAATTAAAGTGTATTTGAGCAGTAAGCTTTCAAATAGAGCTATAAAAACTTGTTTTGGTTTGTTTAGCACCTAAGTTGAAAGCTATTCAAGTGTTTTCAAATTTTACTTTGTAAAAATTTGGGTTCAGGTTTGAGAACATAGGTTAGAAAAGTCTAGGGCTGTAATTGGCTTGATTTTGCTCTTGAAAAGAATCCTTAGTGGAGAAAAACTCTCAAGACACAAGGAGTAGATATAGGTAAGAGTGTCGAACTACTATAAATTCAATTGTGTCAAGTTATTCTCTCTTTTCATATTCTCAAGTTGATATTATGATTTGTTGAAGACATTTTAAATCTGATTTTTTATATTAAAGGTGTTGAAAAATAATTTTTTTAAATACTCATTTGTGCTTAAATTTATTTGAAATTTTTGTTGCAAATAAAATAAGTAATTTATTTGACAAAAACTGATTTTTGATTTTAAGAAATATTTCAGGGCATAAACTTTTATTTTGTGAAAAGAAATTTCAAATTATATTTGTATTAGTTTTCTGTTCAGAATTAGTATACTATTAGCTTACTCCAAAAATGTGGATCACTTTGTAAAAACTATAATTTCTTAAAAACCTCAATTCATCCTTTCTTGAGCTATTTTGAGACCTACAATTGAAACAGGAGAAGAAAATTCTTTTGATTCCGGATGATATTTGGGTGAGAATCAAATTGGAGGAGATAGGAATTCCTAATGTGGATGACCATAAAGGATGCAAAATCTTGATGACATGTAGAAATCTAAATGTGTTACAGAAGATGGGTATACAGAGACATTTCCTACTTCAAGTTTTAGGAGAAGAAGAGGCATGGCAACTATTTGAGAAGAAAGCTGGTGATCATGTAAAAAATTCGGGATTACAATCTATAGCAATTCAAGTGGCAAACAGATGTGTAGGTTTGCCTGTTCTGATGGTGGCAGTTGCAACAGCATTGAGAAACAAAGAGTTGTCCGAATGGGAGGATGCCTTGAGGCGGCTGAAAGAATTTGATCACAAAGAAATTAAAGCACAAGTTTACTCAACCCTCGAGCTGAGTTACAAGTTTTTGAGTGAAGATAAGAAGTCCTTATTACTACTATGTGCAAAACTCAGTCCCTGCACTATATATATCACAGACTTGTTGAAATATGGGATGGGGTTGGGCTTATTTAGTAAATTTGCCACTGCAAGTGTTGCAAGAAATCAGCTACTTAAACTAATCAATGACCTCAAAAAGTCTTGTCTATTACTGGAAGGTGGTGATGATGTATATGGTGATAGAGTCAGAATGCATGATATTGTTCATAGTTTTGCAGTCTCTGATGCATCCAAGAAACGTGGTGTTTTTACTATTGCAAATCGCAATTATGTATTGGAAGATTGGCCGGAGAAAGATGCATTCGAACACTGCACTGCAATCTGTTTGCGTGGTTGTCAAATGCTCAAGCTTCCTCAGGAGATTGAATGCCCACAACTGGAGTTGTTTATACTGTACAATAATGATTCCTCGCTCAAAATCCCAGAGAATTTTTTTAGAAGAATGAAAAAAATGGAACTCATGGATTTGTCAAATGTGCATTTGTGTGCATTGCCATTATCAATTCAGTCTCTCGAGAACCTGCAAACATTGTGCTAGGATCGTTGTGTTTTGGAAAACATAGCTGCAACTGGAGAGCTAAAGAAGTTGCAAGTTCTCAGCTTAACTGGTTCCACCATTGTTCAACTGGCAATGGAAATACAGAATTTGACTCGTTTGCAACTTTTGGATTTGAGCGAATGTGAAAGACGTGTAGTGATTCCGCCAAATGTTTTATCATGCTTGACAAAATTAGAAGAGTTATATATGGGAAACAGCTTTATAAAATGGGAGGGTGAAGGAGATTATGTTAGAGGAGACAATGCGAGGCTGGGTGAATTGAAGAAACTGTTAATTCTAGTCAGTCTCGACTTGCATATCGTGGAAGCAAAGATAATTCCTGAAGGTTTATTTAGTCAAAGGCTGGATAGATTTAGAATATTCATTGGAGAAGAATGGGGTTGGTCTGGTAAATATAAAACCATGAGAACATTAAAATTTAAGCTCAATACAAGCATTGAGTTGCAGTTGGAGAGGGTGAAAGTGGCATTGATGAGAACAGAGGATTTGTATTTAGATGATACGAAGGGTGTCAAAAATATGTTACCTGAATTAGATGGAGAAGGTTTTGCCCAGTTGAAGTATCTGCAAGTCCAAAACAGTCGTGAGATTGAATATATCAGACTCTAAAAGGATCCGCAAAGTCATAGCTTTCCCAAGTCTGGAATCCTTATGTTTGGAGAATTTGAATAAATTGGAGAAGATATGGAATGGCCCACTTAGGAAGGGATCTTTTAGCAATTTAAGAAAGTTAAAGGTGGGGAATTGTAATTTGTTAAGGAATGTTTTTTCATTATCTATGGTGATAGAGCTTTCCAAGTTAGAAGAAATTGACGTAAGGAGTTGCAGAAGTACGGAAGAGATTGAATTTGTTGGTGAGGAGTATGAAGATGACGAAACAATTAAATTGACACGAT
>CATIWF010075521.1:0-16555 GCA_949630135.1 Balakata baccata
TGCCTAGAGTATGAGTTGAACTCTAGTCTTTAAATGTAATTTACAAACTTTTACCATCATCTTATTGTAGTAATTTGTATTAAAATTTTTTTATTATTTGTTTTATTTACAAATGAACTTATCTAAATTTATATAAAATTAACTATTTATAAAATTATTCATATTATTAAAAAGATATTTATATAAAATCAATAATTAGTTTTTTATATTTTTATTATAAAAGTAAAATGACAAATAAATAATTCTTCAAATTATTTGATGTTTTGAATTATAAATATTTATTATCAATACATGACTATGTATTATATTGTCAATAATTCAATATATAACTATGCATTAATTTAATTCTTTATAAATATATTAACATTATTTAAGAAACATATATATTTAATAAATTTGAATTTTACATATTTGTATTTATATTATTAATATATATCATGATAAAATTACCATATAAATTATTCTTAAAATTATTTATTTCAATATAAAATATTTTACTTGATAAATGAATGTATATTGAATATTATGTTTTACAAATTATTATTTATTATAACTTTTTAAAAAATAAAGAATACATAGATAAATATATTATATTATTTTTTAAAATAATATATATATATATTCATATTATTATACTTAAAAATATTAAGAAATATACTTATATATTAATTTGAAGTTCAATATTTAATATTTTAAATATATTATTAAGTATAAAATATATTTAATTTAAATAATTTTTATATTTTATTCTATATAAAATATATTAAATATTATATTTTACAAAAATTTATATAAATTTGTTCGATTTCACTGCCTTTTTTAATTTATTAACCGAATATGTTTTTACAATTTTGCGTGACACAATAAAGAAGTAGGGACTATTTAATTGATGTTTAAGAAATAGAATGCAAATTTGGAGTTTTACTGAATGCGTGGGATTAAGCATTAAAATTTTTTAATTAATTAATTAATTTTTCAGTGGAAAATAGACAAAGGCCGTTAAAAGTTGAAAAACCTAGCAGGGGGAGAGTATAGCACGAAACCACGAACCAGGCCTGAAGTCCTTGTAACGGCCAGACTAAGTAAGAAGTGAAATGGGCGGCGGCAAAGGAAGAGGAAACAGGTCCCGAACTCAGAGAAAGCACTTCCGCGATGGCCGAGAGAATGTCTGGAAACGCCCTAAATCTGACTCTTCTTCTTCTGATCCCAATGCTAACAATGAAAATCCTACTTGGTTGCCTTTCGCCACTCAAAACCTCGCCTTTGATGAATACTACAAGGTATTTCTTTATTCTTTCTACTATTTTAAGCTTATGCTTTGGACTTTTTTTTCTTATGCCATCTTTTTTTTTTTTTTTTTTTTAAAGGAACAAGGTATAGTGGCGCCAGAGGAGTGGGACTTTTTTGTTCAATCTCTTCGTACACCGTTGCCTGCTGCTTTCAGAATCAATTCAAGGTATTTTTTTTTTCTTTAATTCTCTCTAGTTCCTTCTTTTCTTGTGGTCAGCGATGGCTTTAATTGATTGAAACGAATGAGAATGGATAGAATTATGTGGAGATTCTTGACTGAACTAGACTCACTGCCTGCTCTTGAACATGGCTTAGCTAGTGAATTACTTGCAGTTCCACTTGTCTCCTTAGTACCAGAAATGAAATACTGGAAATGAAATATTGGATTTTACTCCTTCATTATTAATGCATTAGCTTTGTTTGTTTAATATATTTTTAGAACTTGATTTCAACATCTAGAGAGATTGTTGGGTGTTCTTTAATACTAACAGAGATGTGTCAAACCTATTTTATATATCTAGAAGTTGGTAGTGTAATTTTCAACTGGCTTACTCTGGCTGCGATAGGCTACAAAGCTCCCTGTTTCAAGATGCTGAGTTCCTGTGTGTGGATAACATAGTTTGAGAGTTGAGACCAGTCCTTGACTTGTAACAATTAATTGGAAATGGTTGGACATGAGCCTATGGAGGTCTGTGGGCTATGTGAATACATAGGTCTCCTACATGAAATCGCAGAAAAGTGTATTTCTTGGAGTCAAACTTTCAATATAAGAACTGTTGTACTTATGGCATGAAAAACTTGATATGTAGATATAATGATAAGTATCTTAACAAAGATGTTGCATAATTCTGATTGGAGTGAGTAAATTTGGTTGAACTTGGTTTTAAGAGAAAAGAACTGGACTAGCTTTCATTGGTGAACTAAATTTTATCTAATGAATGAATGAGGCTTGCTCTCCATTTGATTTATCTGATTTGAATTCAGAAGATGGAAGCTGCATAAGTTATGAACAGCCATATGAATGGTGTACTTTGGGATTTATACTTAGATCTAATATGCCACCCTCATTGTCTCTTCAACTGCAAAAAAAAAAAAAAGAACCTTAATGTTTCAGTACTTACAAGTTTTCACTTCCATTTTGCAGTAGCCAATTTTGTAGAGATATTAGGTTGCAGTTAGAGAACGACTTCTCAAAATCTCTTCAAGCTGAGGTATGTTTATATAATTATTTTTCTCTTCATATTTTTGTAATTGGTTTTAATTATCATTCTCTATCTCTCTTTAATTTTTTCATCTTTCCCAGGTCACTGATGGTGTTGAAGTTGAGGCTATCAGACCATTGCCTTGGTACCCTGATGATCTTGCTTGGCATTCTAATTTTTCTCGAATGCAGCTAAGGAAGAACCAAACACTTGAAAGGTAAATCATGAAGTTGCTAATTGAAATTAACTGTGTTATTGCATTTGCGATGAAGGCATATTAGTTTCTGCTTAACTAAACTGCTCATCTGATAGTGCGATAGGAAAGGGGGTTGATTATCTTCTATTAATGGTAGTATGATTGTATATAGTAAAGTAACTAGACAAAGATCCTTTCTGACCGAAGCAAAGTGTCAGAAAAGAGACAGATGATGGGGAAAATGTTACTGCCCATTTTTCATTGGTTGTCTATAGTGCCTTAGATATATGATGCAAAATAATGTGCAACTTAAATCGAACTTTGCCAAAATTTTCTGGTTTCTAGCTTTCGGAATATGAGTATTGTATAATTTATAATGCTTAAAATATAGATATGTTTATTGCAGAAAAAAATATCCATAATCTGTGAAATTTGACTGATGCTTGTGGAATCATAAATGGTCACAAAACTGTACTGTGGATTAATTGAATGAATGTTGTCAAATGTTGTATCATTTTTCTGAAAGTTGAGGGTTGCATGTAATATTTACACAATTTATTTACTGCAAGTTTGTGCAGGTAACTTGTAATATCCCTAGCAAAATGTGATATGACAAGTGCATTTCTTTTGAAAAGTATTTGATTTTGTGATAGAAGTGTTGAAGTAGATGTTAAAATTGTTTGGAAGCAAAAATTTTAATGACGCTTTGCAGCAACAATGTAATTTGTATAAGATAGTTTTGACTTCATACACCATTCATAATGCATCCAGGATTAGTGCCGTTTTGAATAGGATTTGTAAGCATGAAAAGTGAAATTTGGATCAGAAGAGAGAAAATCAGGATTTTACAGACTTTGACTAGGTACATTGATCATAGTTTCTTATTCTATAAGATCCTTGCATATGAAATGGGATGTGGTGGTGTAGCATATGTTCTGTTTCTTACTGCTCTTTTCCATCATTCCATTTTTGGCATCACTTGAGACCTTTCCATTTGCAGTTGTCAGCTTCTTAGCTTTCTCAAGCCTCTTTTTTGCTTTTCAAAATAGTTTCTTCTAGTTTACATCCATGTAAAGTAATGACTTCAGGCCACCAATCATATAGCTACTCCTACAGTCCTACTGACAGTTATATAGGTTTCCCAATTTGTGCTAATCCTAGAGTATGTGTGCAATATATACCAGCTGTCTCAATTCAATCAACTATTTTGGTTCATTATTTTACATTTTTTGTTTGCCTTTATAATTTGTCAGAAATTAAAAATTTTCATTGGATGTATCAGGTTTCATGAGTTCTTGAAGCTGGAAAATGAAATTGGAAACATTACTAGGCAGGAGGCAGTGAGCATGGTAACACATATTTTGGGCTTCTTATTAATATTTTGTTGTGTTTCTTCGGAGTACAAGCATCTTAATTTTTTAATGTTTGTTTAGTTATCAGTTACATGTTCACTTTCCCTAATTGTTCGCTTGTGATGCAGGTACCTCCTCTCTTCCTGGATGTATGTCCAGATCATTTCGTACTTGATAGTAAGTAACATATGGTCCATAATTATCTGTTTCTCTCTCTCTTTTGTTCCAATCACTGCCTACCTCTCTCTCTCTCATATTTCCTAATTCAAGCATTGCCTTCTTTTGTAGTGTGTGCTGCACCAGGTTCAAAAACATTCCAGTTGCTGGAGATAATATACCAATCAACACAACCAGGATCACTGCCTGATGGAATGGTTTGTTTTCTTTTCATAGTCGTCTGGTCTTCTCTACTATCATCTGGCGTGTGCTTGGTAACTTTGTTTGCACTTCATTATTTTTGTCATATATGTGCTGTCCACAGTTCATCCTTTTGTGGTGTTAATAAGTTAATGTTAAGTTTTTTTTAATTAGTACTTTAGGATTCCTCTACTGTATTCTGTTAATGTACTTATCTACTACTTATTTTGTTTCGTTGTATCTTCTTCCCAATTTTATTGATACATGAAACCTCCTGAAAGTTTTATTGAATAACTTCTTTGTAGTGGTGTAGAATGAACACTTCCTAAAAAGCGTAAAGTTAATTTAATATTGGCTTTTGTTCTATTGTTCAGGTTATAGCAAATGACCTTGATGTGCAAAGATGTAATCTTCTCATTCATCAAACAAAAAGAATGTGCACTGCTAACTTGATAGTCACAAATAATGAAGCCCAGCATTTCCCTGGCTGCCGTTCGAACAAAAATTCCACTAAAGCTTCTGAAATTGAATTTGAGCCCCCTATTACTCAACTTCTTTTTGATCGTGTACTGTGCGATGTTCCCTGCAGTGGAGATGGCACCCTTCGTAAGGCTCCTGATCTGTGGAGGAAATGGTTAGAATTATTTTTTGAAAACAGACTTTCTCTTGAATATCCATTTATTTATTGCATTGCCTTTAAAGTGGAATATATTGGTTCTTTCCTTCTTTTGCAGGAATTCAGGTATGGGCAATGGGCTTCATGTCTTACAGCTTCAGATAGCAATGCGAGGTAGTTTGGTGCCATGATGAGAAAAGTGTCAATAACAATATCTCTATCATTTTAGAAATCAAGTTTATTATGTTCTCTGGCAATTTCTTACTAGTGCATTTTAATTGCATATTTAAGAATTTAATTTAATTTTTTACTATTTAGGATCATTGATGAGTTAAAGTCCCCAATGTGTTGACTTGTTGGTATAGGATATATTTCTATAATATGTGTACTTGTGTTTTTACATTGGGCCAAAGACTAGATAATTTGGAAATTTAAGGTTTGGATAGGTTTTTGGCTTAAGCTGTGAATCAATTTAGTGACATTTTATATTGAATGGCAGGTTGGGCTCAAGGAATTTGTTTACTGTTCTGGTTGGGTTTTTGAATGTGTTTGGCTAGTAATATCAAATGGAAAAACTAGCTAATCCAATTGGTTTTTATTATGAATAGATTTGGGATCTCACTAAAGCAACTAAACAAAATTTAATGGTTGTTTGAGAGCAGTGAACCATGATTCTTTGGTGTTGTGGTGTCCATGAGAAACAAATATGGAGTAAATGCGCAAATAAAAGAAAAAAAGAAGAGAGAAAAGAGCTGGTTGTACGAGGACTTTGCTTTATGGAAACCCTAAATGACTAGAACCAAAAATGTTGGAGTACAGCTACTAAAATTCTCATCAATGCTGCACTATCTGAATTTAAAGTAAACATGTTTGGCCATAGAGCTTTTACTGAGCAGGACTCTGACTTAAATGCTTCTAACCGAGCAGATACTTATTACTTTCTTGTGAGATTGTATGAACTGCTATTCATTCCATTACTTTCTTTGGTCTCTTAAACATGAAAATCATCAGATATTCAATTACTTTCTTTGGTCTCTTAAACATGAACTGAGACTGTAGTTGGATGCGACATATGTAGATGAGTAGTTTGGCTCATCTGATTCTTTCTTTGAATACTTGACATGAGATTGAATCTGAAGCTTATCACGGCAAGTCATTCTCTGGCATATTTTTTGCTGCTTTGATTGATGTGACTATTTTATACTGGATGGATATTATTAAGCAGTTTACCGGTAGCTGATGATTTTCAGGCTTTTAATCCAACTTTAATTAAGCAATATATGTTAGAATGGTTCTGTATGTCTGGTCAGAGTATCAGTTTGGGCTTAAACTTGTGTTTTTGAGTACTTATTTTTAAATTTGAGCAAACTCGTGTATGGTCTAGCTGTGGTATTCTGTACTTGGTATTTTAAGTTGACATAACTGCTGCTTCAAATGGAGTGTATGCTGGACTTATTGTGCTATCAACGGTTGTTGCAGGCTTATCTTTACTTAAAGTTGGTGGAAGAATGGTTTACTCAACCTGCTCGATGAATCCAGTTGAAAATGAAGCTGTTGTTGCTGAGGTAATTGATTAGTCTTTGGGAGTTGTTATTTATCCTATCAAGATGTTCAAGGATTTTTCATTCTTAATTTTTTAATTCTAAATTTTGTTTCTTTTTAATTACACTGCCCTATTTTCTTAGATATTACGGAGGTGTGAAGGGTCTGTTGAACTTGTTGATGTCTCCAATGAACTTCCGCAACTTCTCCGCCGGCCAGGTCTAAGAAAATGGAAGGTTTGTTATTCATGTTCATTTTTTCTTTGTTTTTTGTACTTTCTAGTGGAAGGGTTGACTTGCTAATTTTATAGATATTAAAGATTTCTTAGCATTGTTTTCTAATTAAGTGTCAAATGTTGAAGCTTGCAAAACCTTTGACATGCATTTTTTTGGATGTAATAAAACACATTTGTTGAAATCTATTACAACCCTGGAAATCAAATTAAGGGTGAAACTGACAGTGGCTAGAGTGATAGAAATGCTCATGTTTCCAACTATTTTGGCGGTTGTTCTGTCGGTGAAAAGTGTACTGCAACTTCAAATTCTTATATGATTAGGCTCCATTCTTAGAAAGTCTATATCTTGATTACCCTGTTCACAATAATTATGGAGGCAAACAAAAGCAACCCAACAGTCTAGATGCTTTTAATATCACTGTCTCTGGATGAATTACGTTAATATCTCTAAATTAACTACATGATCTTGTTGGTGGAAATTTTAAAACATATGGAATCTGATAAAATTTTTATTGCATGCATTTGCTGAATGCTGTCTGGCATAAATGCGGCAAATGGCTTCCATTAACTAAGGCAACAGCAATAGTATAAGAGATTCTGAATCAATCAGGATGATTTGCCTTTAGTAGCATTTTTCTTTTGGATTTGTCCTCTAGGATGATTTTTCTTTTGACGTTCATTGTATTTACAGGTGCGTGATAAGGGTCTATGGTTATCTTCACACAAAGATGTCTCCAAATTCCGCAGATTCGGGGTTCTTCCCAGCATGTTTCCCTCTGGACAAAGCTATGTTGCCCCGGCAGATAACAACCATAAGCATTTGAATGGTGGTACTGTGCCTTCTGAAGATGAGCCAATGGACAATAAGCATTTGAATGGTGGTAATGTGCCTTCTGGATATGAGCCAGTGGAGGATCCTCCAATTTCAATAGAGGACTTGAATGAGGATGTTTCTGACCTCCCTCTAGAAAGATGCATGAGGATTGTGCCTCATGATCAGAATAGTGGGGCCTTCTTTATCGCTGTTCTCCACAAACTCTCTCCTTTACCAGGTAACTTTATTATTGAGGCGCCATATCATTATTTGGAATAAGCTGTTAACTCATTGATAGTGGTAGGCATGGACATTTGAATACTATTCGTGGTTCTGTTGGCTCTCTATCCTTCCTAGTCTCCACTATTTTTTCTTTTCTTTCATTGGGATGGGTCACCTCCAGGCTCCAGCCCTTAGAGCTTATCTTTCACTTCCTATTTGTGAATTACTTAGTTGGTACTTTGATATAGATTATACTTTGTCAGTCGTGTTTTTTTGGGTGCTTCCCTTGTTAGAGTTCTGTAGTATCTAACTTATCCTCTTTTACCAGTCATTCCAGAGAAACCCAGTCGGCAAAGAAATTTGTTAACTAAAAAAGATGAGCCACCAGAAAATTTATCAGATCAGGTTACTGGAGCTACTAGTGGCCCGGAGCTAAATTCTGAAGATTCTACCTCAGAAATATTTTCTGAAGCAGCTTCAGAGGCTGATTTGATTGAGAATGAACTGGAAGAGGCTGCTTTAGAACCTCATACCTCTAATACATGTGATAAAAATGATTCAGACAATTCTCATGCCATGGTTAATGGTAAGACTGAGACTCAATCTGGGAAGGCAGTGGCTAAGAGAAAGTTACAAATTCAAGGCAGATGGAAAGGGGTTGACCCTGTTATATTTTTTAATGATGAAGCCATTATCAATAGCATAAAGGAATTCTATGGTATCAAAGAGTCATTTCATTTTAATGGTCACTTGATCTCAAGAAACACTGATAATAACCATGTGAAGAGAATCTACTACGTTTCAAAGTCAGTCAAGAATGTGCTCGAGTTGAATCTCCTTGCTGGCCAGCAACTTAAGATAACTTCAGTTGGCCTGAAGATGTTTGTAAGTAAAAATAGTGTGCTACTTTTGACATTTTTATTCACTCAAGTCTTTTGCTTTCAATAGCTCATAGGCGTATGATTTTCACCATTTGCTTTTCTTTTCTGTTCCTTTCTTACTTGTTAGTATTGCCACGCCTATATTGACAAAACCTGCTTACAATTATCAAAGCTTTGTACCTAATGAGCGGAAGTTGTCGTGCTAAACTTGCAAATACATCACCTATCAAATCTTATCTTGCTTAGATCCTAAGAAAAGAAGCTGCCAACCTGATTTGAATAAGAGCTATTCATCAAGTGAATACTGATCCTTTTTTTTTTTTTTGAAATTCTTCTTTTAAAGGAGCGACAAACATCAAGAGAAGGTACATCAGCACCATGTGCATTTCGGATATCATCTGAAGGATTGCCAGTGATTCTTCCTCACATCACCAAACAGATCCTCTGTGCCTCTCCTATAGATTTCAAGCATCTTTTGCAGTATAAAGCTGTCAAATTCCCAGACTTCGTTGATGCTCAATTTGGGGAAAAGGCATCAAAACTAATGATGGGCTGCTGTGTGATAGTCTTGAGAGGTGCGTGTTATTACTACACCCAACATACTCAGATGCCTAAACATGTGAGTTTACCTTTTTTATTTTTTTGTCTGCAGATAGCAAAACTTTGTCTGATCCTATCCAGGTGGATACTTCAACAATAGCCATTGGTTGCTGGAAGGGCAGGTCCAATTTAAGCGTGATGGTCACAGCAATTGACTGCCAAGAACTGCTAGAAAGACTTTCAGTACGCATGGAGAACAAGAAAAGTTCTTCAGTGGAAGAAAACAATATCGAGTCTAAAGAACTGCAGGATACGAGCGGAAATGAAAGGGTTGAGGAATCCAAATTTACTGAAGAAGCTACAGATGGCTGAAGTTATTGCAAACTTTTTAAGTTTGAATACTAATTTATTTGTGTTGGCTTTGGCGTAAGCATTCTTTTTAATACAGCAAGGCGTTTCTTTCCGTCGGTCATCATTGTTGTAAAAGTTTATAGAATTCTCTGCCTTATTATTAGGGAAAATTGTATTATTTACCAAATTTTAACTTATTTCAAAAAAATCTACATTTTTTTTTATTAAATCTCACTTTTCAATTTTATCCTTTTTTTTTTTTTTCATCTTTTATTTTCAAATTTAATCATTTGACTTCACTTACCTGCGGTCATCGATCCTATGGTTCTTTCTACTTATCGGCCCTTTTGCTTGGTAATCCAAACATTTCCTCTGCCATGTTTATAGGGAAGGGAATATGTTTAGAGGGTGCCTAGTGTCACGGCTCAGACACTCGGGACCGTGTGGCGTTCGCTTGGATTGCGTTCAAACAAGCCAGTCAAAGGTTATTTCACTAATTTTACATATAAAATGGGATATGAGTTAGATTCGGACCAATGACCGAATAATCGATGGTATTTGCAAGCACGATATGATAACGTAAGCAAGATAATACATAAACATGACATCACATCAAAAAGTCATAACTACACAAAAAAACACATAAATGAATAGTTATCGGGCTACTAGTTCATTATATTCGATTGAGCATTACAAAGATGGTCAAGCTATTATAGCATATTCATGTGGGTAGGGGGCACCCATAAGGCGAACGGGCTCGTCAAGCATCCGATCCAAGCAACTAGTCCAATTAATAACTAGTCACTCTCCCCTAAAGAGCATTAGGGGCATGTTGGGACTTGGTAAGGGAAACATCAATATATTCTACCCATCACTCCCTTTAAATTACAAAAATAAAATTAATTTTGAAAAAATTATTTTTCCCTTTTATTATAAGACTTTTCCTCGTTACACTCTCCCCTGTTACAAAATGTCCCCATACACCTAGCCATGTGGTGGCCTTTGTGAATTTAAGGGAGACATAACCCTGCTTTCCTTGTTCAATAAATAAATAAATAAAACCCTGCTTTCATCTTCCTTTGACTTTGAATTTCTTTTCGACCCACACGATTGCATGGAATGGCTTGGCTTGCCAGTGTTTCCTGTCTTTTTTTTTTCTCTTTTAATTCTCACACTTGTGCAATTTTACTCATTGATAAGCTCTTTTGGTTATTAGTTTTTTTATTATTTCGTTGTTAAGATATTTCATTGTCAAGTCGTCATTAATTACTGACGTGAAGCTGATGAAATCGCACTGAAGCTATATCAATTCTAGCAGAGCAGGCCCATGCTACAAGTATGACTTCGAGCTCAGGCGAGTCTTCCTCATCTCCTTCTCTGGACTGAAAATTCTCTCAGGTCTTAGGCGAAAGAGTTCTGGGAGAAGACGTTTAAGATGGTTGCTGCTTCTCTTCCTTCAGAACCTCTCAAGGAAATTATTTTTTTTTCTTTTAAAAATAAATGAATTATTTTAGTAGTCTCAGCTTTTCTTCCAGTTGATGTTGTATAGATGAATAATTTTTTATATTTAATTAGCTAATCAAATAACACTTTATATTTTGGTATACTTTTTGAATAGCTTTTTTTTATAAACTTTCAGTTAATTTTAGGTTTATTTTAGATATATTTTAGTATATTTTTAATATATTTTTAGTTTACTATTATAAGTAAACTTTTGTATACTTTATTATACTTTCAGCTATACTTTAATAGACTATTTTAAGTAAATTTTCGTATACTTTAAATGTTCATATATTTAAAATTTTAAAAGTTAATTTTAATATTTTAAAAAAAAATTTAAGTATAGATATTTTAAAAAAAATTTTTTAGCGCTTTTTTCCAATTTTAAAAATTTTTCATTATTGTTACCCTACACTTTCGAATCACTTAAAGATTAAACGCAACTGAGAAACTCGTACTTCAGAACAAGGATTAAATGCAACTTCGCTTCATTTCAACCAACAAAATATATCAGTTGCTCATGCAAAAAGCTAGACTCAGACACTGAAAAATTTACCCACAAAAAAAAACATCAAGCCTTTCAAAATTGCTATTAGGAGAATTGAATAGAAAGCCACACTTTGGAGTCAAGGTCAAATTACAATGAGCTGCAACACTTGCTTTTTGCCGGAATTTCTTGTGCTGGTCCTGGAATGACGATTTTCTTGCCTGCCAAGGCTGCAGGGTTGCCATTGGTTTGATTCTCCCCACCAGCCAAGGTCTTCTTGTTTACAATGTTAAAGATTTCTGTCAACACAGTCGTGAAGGCAGTCTCGACGTTAGTTGCTTCCAATGCAGAAGTCTCCAAGAAGAATAGCCCTTCCTTCTGGGCAAATTCCTTGGCATCTTCGGTGGGAACCGCACGTTGGTTCTCAAGATCGCATTTGTTCCCAATCAGTATGATAACTATGTTCTTGTCAGCATGGCCACGCAGCTCTTCCAGCCAGCGGGGTATGTGATCAAAGGTCTGACGTTTGGTTATGTCATATACCAACATTGCTCCAACAGCTCCCCTATAGTATGCACTCGTCACCGCTCTATATCTGCTCATTAAACCACATGGGCACAATAAGTCATAAAATCGACAGACATAGCATGAGCATGAAATATTCATTCCGCGCAAACAAGAAGTAAATTGGTCATTCCCATCAAAATATTAAGGAAAAATCTTGATTCTCATGATATAGACACAAAAAGTGAGATCTAAACAGATGATTGCTTTTCCCCTTTTCTGAAAATCAATTACCAGATAATTCAATTCTTCATGGGTCCCAAAAAATTAATTGAAAGACAATCAATTGTTAATACAGCTCATGTCCAGCTTTACCGATGGTGATACGCACAAAAGATATTTCACAATAATTAAAAGGCATATCCCCCCAGATTTACCATTTTGTCCGCTGAAATTTTTTTTTTTGTCTAATTTGGCCCTTCCAATTTATTGTTGTCCATATTGGCCCCCTTTTTTTTATACAAAAACTTTCATGTAGCCCCTTAATATTGACATAGCAGCTATATGGCACCAATTCAAATATTTTTTTCTCGTCATATTAGCATTAGAAAGCCATATACAAATTAATTTAAAAAAAAAAACTATATGGGCCAAAAATAAAATGGAAGGGCAAATTGAACAAAAAATCTTAGGAGACTTAATGTCAAATCCGGACAATTGGAGATATGCCTTATAACTAACTAAAACCATGGAATAGCTAGAAAGATATATATCCCGCACTGTAAGTTTAAGACATGATGATCTGATATACTAACAGGAGAACAGTACCAATTGCAAAACTAAATCCAAAGTACAGATTGTTCAAATACTTCAAAACTGATCAGTCTAGTGACAGTGTTATCATAAGTACTGAAGCTATGAAATGAATAGGATGCAAATAACAACAGCCTACATTTTCTAAAGATAATCGTTTTACATATAATGGATTTTATACTGGGACAAACATATTATAAGCAATAAATGGATCCACTCCATGAATTTAAGCAAGATAAGCATTTTTCTTTTTGAACTTGACTAATACTCGAAAGAATATTGCAATCATGATAACGATACCAAATTATATGAGCGCCCTTCTGCCCCTCGGTCCCGCGTCAAACTATATGAAAGTGAAGGAAAAGCCAAAAGGAGGGCAGAAAGTTTTATATGGGCATGTTACCTAGCAATGATTCCGACTTGGATCTAGCAAACAGCTTCTTCTGCTTTCAATTAAACCCCACAGAACCGCACAGATATAATTCAATTGACTTCAATACATGACTTCAAAAATAAAAAAGAAACCACAAACAGAACGAAGTGAAACGAACCAAACGGCTATTACACCTTCATTTAGAAGTTCAAACCGCATTTAATTTGGTAATATTTGATCGCAGACATAGATAAGTCAGAATCTCCAAAAGAAATTCAGTGTAGCTTTTCTTAATATCACATTATGAAACAGAATGAAAGAATCTAGATGCACTAATTCTCCAAAAAAAATTAAAGAAAGAAAAAACAGAGATGCATTAAAATAGGAGAGTACCGTTCTTGGCCAGCAGTATCCCAGATCTGAGCCTTGACACTCTTATGCTGGATAACCATGGTCCTAGTCTGGAACTCGACTCCAATTGTAGCCTTAGAGTCTAAACTGAACTCGTTCCTCGCAAATCGAGCTAGTATCTGCGATTTCCCCACCGCCGAATCTCCGATCAAAACCACCTTGAATACATAGTCTATCTTCTGACTAGGATCGCCGTACCCTCCGCCACTCGCCATAAACACTCTACGGCTTAATTTCCTTCTCTCTTCCTGTACTTAACCGAAGAGAGTACAATATGAAGATGAAGATCAGAGTATAGCTGTAGATCTTTCCTCGGTCTTTAATAGTCTTCTCTGTGTTGAAGCGATTGTGTGTGATGGAAGCGAAAGCCAGAATTTAATCAATCAAGTGTCGGAAGTAGCAATCCTGTGCGACATTGCTTATTTGTTAAAAATGAACAGCGTGTCTTTCCATTTGCCACGTTATCCAACTTTTTCAATGTGATGACGTGGTTTATCAGCATTCGTTTGTAATGAAGGTTGCGGGAAATAGGAAAATAGAGGATGGACGACGGTTTTGACGCTGGCTGGAGAGGAGGAAATGCGCGGATATCTCTGTTGAGCTGTCTGATTATTCTGTTGATATTGGTATTTGGCATGGCTCTTCAAAAAATATTTAATTAATTAATGAAATCAAATTATTCATAGTGAGGAACTCTATAATCCAAAATATTTTATTTTATAATAAAATTATAATCCAAAATTGTATGAATTACCCGCTAAATTCACAACGAACATAAAATATAAATCTATAACAATTTCTTTATTATTATTATTATTATTAAACAAGCACACCAAAGTTAGGGTAATCTTTACTTGTGTTACTATTTGACCATCAACCGATTCAATACCTAAAATTTTATTTATAGCAGGAAACAGTTTTTACTTTAATTTTATAAAAAAATACCATCAAACTATTAGTTCTTTTAATTGGAATAATGACATAAACTTTATACATGAGAAAAAAAGTATTTGAATACATGTATAAAATGAATCTCATCAAAAAGAAAACTTTGGCTGCTAATTACTAAATTATGAGTAGCAGTAAAGCGAATTAGAGTCAGATTTTACCGTCTTCGTCTCTATTTATAAATTTATATCTATGTCCTTGTCTCATATTCCTACGAAAAAATAATATTAATTATCATTTTCGCTTCAAAAGGGATCGGGTATCCCTAAGCGAGATCGGATATCTCTGCTATATATTTTAACTTATTTATATTTGATATATCTAGTTAAATCATTATTTTCATTCACATCAAAAATAAATCTAAAATAAGAGAAAAAATATTTTATATTTTAATATTCTAAAATTCATATTTAACTTATAAAAATGATAATATTAATCCATCCATAAATAACTATAAAAAGTTATGATATTTTTAGAGTTTTAACGAAAATATATCATATAAATTAATTTTTTACATGAGAATAAAATTTTAAAATTCTTAGTCTTTTGTTATAATTATAAGATTTTTCTCTAATATAACATGAAAATTACATGTTAATATATTTATATAAATTAAAAAAATATTCTTTTAGATACAATCATAAATTAGTATTTAGTAAAGAAATAAAATAAACTAATAAATAAGTAAATTACTTATATATAAGTAATAATATATATATATATGGCCAGGACATGGGGTGAAATATATAAATACCATTCCCGCTTTATTTTTGCTAAATGTTGTTTCAAATTTCTCCATAATCCATCACTGACCCTGGTAAAAAATCAATAAATTCATCTCATTCGGAATCGGTACAGAGCAGAAATCTACATATCCATATTAAAATCTCAATCCGTGTACTAAACTGGAATATTAGTAGTGGACAAAAACGACAACCTAAGGTGCAAATTACTTTAATTAACCAAATAAAAGGTAAGCATATAGATGATGATTGAATAAGTGAACTTAAAGCTTCAGAAAGCCATATAATTGGAAATAAGAACTTTAAAAAAAAAAACAAAAAACAAAAAATGCTATGTCGTTCTTCAAATATTAATCGATAACAATAATAACATTATAATATGAAGGGTGACCCATGAAATGCAAATATTAGCCCATCATTTTTCCTTCAAGCGGCATCAACACCCCAAGTCCTCACTTTAATTCAAACTATTAACTACCTGCATTATGCATTGTCCCTCAATTACATAAATTTTTAGATAGATTCACTCGATTGTATTATATATAAACTAATATAATAATATATATTTAAATTTATTATATTTATATTAATTAATATAAATAAAATATTAAAATATATATAATTGTCCGATTGAATTAGAGTATAAATAATATAATTAGGTAAAAAAATTTTCCCCCAATTATTTGCTAATTCTAACAACCACACTATCAGT
Source organism: Balakata baccata (assembly GCA_949630135.1). NCBI lineage: Eukaryota > Viridiplantae > Streptophyta > Magnoliopsida > Malpighiales > Euphorbiaceae > Balakata > Balakata baccata. The sequence continues at coordinate 16,090 of CATIWF010075521.1, forward strand.
GCCTCCCTCATTACTTCAAACTCATAACTTACCTGTTCACATTGTGGCATGATCCATTTGATTTAGTAGTCAAATCTCAATATTCACATATTGGAAATTGATAATGTTAAAGGGAAAAATGTTTTTTTATTTCTCTTTTTTTTTAAAAAAAAAAAAAACAAAACCGCAAAAGGCATGAATAAATTGAAGTGTGTAGAACTTTCTTTTTCTGATTTAGGTTAAATTTTTGGAAGTGTGTTAAAAGAGTTTTTTACAAAAACTATAAAGATCTAAATTCATTTTACCCAAGTCTGATCGGAAGTAAAAGAGGCGTTGTTGGACATTTCCTGTGTTGAAAAGATTTTATTTTAAGAAATCATATTTTAAGTTTTGTTTTTGAATAAATTTCTTAAGTGAATAGATAGCTGTAATTAGAATTTTGTTAGAATACTTTCTGTTCGACCAATTTTGAAAATGAGCCATAAAT
>CATIWF010075523.1:0-13935 GCA_949630135.1 Balakata baccata
TGAGTCTCTGGCTGGTATCAGCCTTCCTCGCGGTCAAGGTATATGCACCAGAGTTCCCCTTATAATGAGGCTCCAACACCATCAAGGCCCTAAACCTGAGCTTTCCTTGGAGTTCAACGGCAAAATAGTAAGCACTGATGAAGGTAATGTTGCTAATGCCATAAATGTTGCTACTGAGGAGATCGCAGGCACTGCAAAGGGCATATCAAACGTTCCTTTGACTTTGTCGGTGAAAAAGTATGGTGTACCTGATCTTACAATGGTTGATCTTCCTGGAATCACTAGAGTGCCTGTTCATGGCCAACCTGAAAACATCTATGAACAGATAACAAAAATTATCATGGAGTACATAACACCTGAGGAGAGTATCATCCTCAATGTTCTATCAGCTACCGTTGATTTTACAACCTGTGAATCCATAAGAATGTCACAGAAAGTTGACAAGATGGGCCAAAGGACTCTTGCTGTGGTAACAAAAGCTGACAAGGCACCAGAAGGACTTCTAGAGAAGGTCACTGCAGATGATGTGAACATAGGCCTTGGTTATGTCTGTGTGAGGAATCGCATTGGCGATGAATCTTATGAAGAAGCACGAAAAGTGGAAGCTAGATTGTTTGAATCTCATCTTATTCTGTCCAGGATAGATAAATCAATGGTGGGTATTCCAGTTCTTGCTCAAAAGCTATCACTTATCCAAGCTGCTATTATGGCCAAATGCTTGCCGGAGATTGTAAGAAAGATTGATGAGAAGCTGAAAGCAAATATAATAGAGCTGAACGATATGCCCAAGACACTGTCAGCGAATGAGGTTATGTCAACATTTGTGAGCATTATTGGATCTGCCAAAGAGTCTTTAAGGAAAATACTGTTAAGAGGAGAATATGAAGAGTACCTAGAAGATAATAATATGCACTGTACAGCTAGATTGAGTGAAATGCTTGATCAATTATTCGATGATCTTCAAAGTTGCTCTCAGATTGACCCTTCAGAGAATTTTCCTGTGGAGGAGATTCAGGTTTTAGACGAAAGCAAAGGTATTGGATTGCCAGATTTCCTTCCTCATTCTGCCTTCCAGACAATACTGTGGAGAAAAGTTCAGGGGATATCAAGAATTCTTGAATCCTTTGTTGAAAAAGTATGGCATTACATTGAAGGAGTCTTGATATCTGTTCTGAAGCAACGGTCGCAGAATTACCACCATTTTCAGAGCTTGACAACACGAGCAGGCCTTAACATTATTGCAAAGATGAAAGAGCACTGTACCAAATGGGTTATTGAAGTTGTCAAAATGGAGAAGCTGACAGATTATACTTGTAGTCCTGAATACATGAAGGAATATAATGCGCTAATTTCCCAACAGCAGAAATTCATCGATGATGTTATGAATGGAAAATCCAGTGCAAACGTAGGTGGTCTTGGACAGGTTGAAATTGGGAATCTTAAGACGAATGAACATGTCTTAGATCAAGCTTTTGACCTTAAAATACGAATGCTTTCATACTGGGAAATTGTTTTAAGGAGGTTGGTCGATAATATGGCTCTTCATCTTCGATACTCTGTTCAAATCCTGGTGAGCAAGGAAATTGAGGAAGAGATTTTTAATGAATTGATGGCTACTCATGGTGGAGCAGTGGAGAAGATATTAGCAGAATCACCTTCCGTTGCTAGTAAGCGCTTAAATTTGAAAGAAAGCATCCATGTGCTCTGGGAATCAAAGAAAGAGGTTTTTTCCCTTTTCAGGGATTATAAATAAACTATTTCCCACTTTTTAAGGTGAAAAGTTTTAAAATTCCAACTTAAAGAATTTTTATGAAACTAGTTTTTCAAATTAGGATGCTGACGGTTGAACGGGTCCAGAAGAAACTTCTTACGGAATGTACGGACAATATGACAGGAAACCGTGATTATTGCTAGTCTCACTAATGCTCTTGCTGCTGCTGATTTTGCTTTTTAGGGTTTGTAATCTTTTCTTTTGGTGTGGTATTAAGTGTGTTATTTATGATTTGGTGTGCCGTGAAGATGATTGTCTTCTGTGCTTTTGCTTTGATTAAAATGTTGAACCCGAACCTTCTTTTGTAAGTTTACATGAATATATATAAATCAGTAAAATTTTAACTTAGTCCCGCAAAGTTTATGAATATATAAATCTGTGCTTTTACTAGTTTTTATTTATTTTTTCAAATATTGGATTTCGTTATTGTGTATATAACATATTTTCATTGCTTATTTTAAATATAAATTAATAATTTTATTAATTTGTATGATTACTATTTATTTTTATGCATACAATTATTTATTTTTAATCATTGCTTAATTAACTTAATTAGTAAAAAAAATATATGTTAAATTGAATTTAATTAATTAATTCAATTATTAAAGTAAACTTTGGACAAACCTTAATTGCAAACAAAAAATGTAATCTTATATTTAATTAACTTAATTAAAGTTATTTACTTTGGCAAATATTGGGTAAATTTTTGATAATTTTTAGTTGAGATATTGACTTGATGTAAGGTAAACTTTGGATAAATTTTAGATAAAATTTGGATAAATTTTATATAACTTCAACTTCGATTAATTTTATTGTAAATGTTAGGTAAATCTTGGATATGACTTAAGTAAACCTTACATAAATTTTGGATAAAGTTTTTGTAAACTTCAATTTTTATTTTGTGGTAAACCTTAGTAAACTTTGGATAAATTTCGGGTAAGTTTTGAATAATTTTTGGATAGTCCTTGGGTAAATTTTGGATAAATCTTGGGTAATTCTTGAATAAATCTTATTTAACTTTAATTTTTATTAATTTTATGGTAAATCTTAGATATAACTTGAGTAAACTTCAAGTAAATTTTTGATAAATATTTTGTAATTTTAATTTTTATTAACTTTTGGTAAATCTCAAATAAATTTGGGTAAACCTTGGTAAATCTTGAGTAAACCATGTATAATTTCAACATTCATTAATTTTTTGATAAATATTGGGTAAATATTAATGCAACTTGAGTAAACTTTAAGTAAATCTTTAATACCTTTTATAACTTCAATTTTAACTAATTTTGTGGTAAATCTTGGGTAAATTTTGATAAAACTTGAGTAAATTCTGTGTAACTTCAATTTTTCATTAATTTTGTGGTAAATATTAAGCAATTTTTGGGTAAACTTTGGTAAATCTTTAGTAAATTTTATATAACTTCAACTTAATTTGATTAATAATCTTGTAAACGTTGGATAAATCTCTTGGTATAATTTTGAGTAAATCTCAAGTAAATTTTTTATAAACCTTTTGTAACTTCAATTTTCATGAATTTTGTAGTAAAGTTTGGGTAATTTTTGGATAAATTTTGTGTAATTTCAACTTTTATTAATTTTTTTTTGTAAGCATTTGATAAATTTTATGTATAATTTAAGTAAATCTTTGATAACCCTTTTGTAATTTCAATTTTCATTAATTTTGTAATAAAAATTAGGTAAATATTTGTAAACCTTGAGTAAATATTGTGTAATTTTAACTTTCATTAAGAATTTTATCGATTATATACTTAACCAAAGTAAATTCCTTCATTATCATGCCCAATCTCAAGAAAAAAAATTAATTATTAGTTTGTTTTGATTCAGTATAAATAAGAATCAACATCCATACAAAGATAACCTTTCTTGCACCATATTCCCCTGAAAATTGATTATTTGAAAGCCTTGATCAGACTAGAAATTAAATGATTAAGAAGCGATTTGAAGATTGAGAGAGATTTGAATTTAAGAGATTTTAGCACCATATTTTAAGTTGTCAAATTTTAAAAAGTGAAGTTATTTTTTGGTAATTTCTTAATAAAAATTTTGATGGACAGTATTTATGTAATTATGTTCACACGTTTCGGCATTTATGTAAAAATTCCAAAAAATATATAATTTAAAATAAGAAAAATACTATTTATTCCAACACTTTTCGTCACAACTTATCTTAAATACTTATACTTTTAATGCAACTTGAATAAAATAAGTTCGTGATTGGATAGAATACAAGTATTTTATGCTAGTTGAGATCAGTTGGGACAAAATTTTTTTCAGTCTTAAAATAAATAAAAAAAGTTAAGTCTATAAGGATGTGTTGTTGAAATTGTAAATTGTATTGTACCTAGTAGGTTAGTTCAATAAAATATTTTCAACAAAATAAAAAGAAAATATCAATTATAGATTTTAAAATAATAAAATAGGTGCTCTATTTCTTCAAATGGTTTGGTTATTTATTGGCCACATCCATATAGTCAGACACTTACCGTGGTTGGTAGTGCATACGATCGGTATTCCACCTTCTCACCTTTGTAAGGATAATTTTCTCTACTCTTGTGTCCTACTTATTGTTCACTTCCCCTCTCTCCCCGTTCACTTCTCTTCTCATTTCTTTCCTCCAAGTGAAGAATTATTATACTATGATCTGAGTCTATTTAGTTGTATGAGCTAAAGGTCAATTCGCACGTCCGACATTATAAAAAAGTATTAATTCTCATTTTCCGCTAAACGGCGTTAAATATTTTTAAATTCATTATGTAACAATTGTAAGTTCATTATTTAACAAACTATATACTCATTATTTAACAATTGTAGGTTCATTATTAAACAATTATAAATTTACTACTAAATAACTTTAGGTTTATTATTTAACAACTGTAAGTTCATTACTAAATAATTGTAGTCAACTGTAAATTTATTATTTAATAGTTATAAGTTCATTATTTAACAATTATATATTTATTAAATAACTGTAAATTTATTATTAAATAACTGGAGGTTAATTATTTAACAACTGAATTCCTACAAATCAAACTCTTACAAATTTATATTATCAATTGAAAATATATTCATATATTTTCAAAAATCACAGAAAAACAAATCAAACAGAATAAAAAACGAATAGAAGAAGAAGAAGAAAAAGAAGCAACGTTAACTTCGTTAAATTTAAAAAAATGCACATATTGGACCATATAGCAACATGCACTCAGGTGTATAGAATAATTTGCCCAAAATGAACCGGTTGTCATGGGTTTGGAAGAAAGCCCTAACTTAATGAAGGAAATGCCACTTGGACCAGAAGTAAGTAAGAAGAAGAATGGACAGGTGACTAAGGCAATGTAGGCTCAAGCCTAGCTTGCAAATAAAGAGAAGTCCAACAATATCAAGTAGCCCAATGAAGAGGGTGTTGGCAATTCTGATGCTAGAAACTTGTACACACAGCTAATGAACCAAGTTGTTATGGTGGAATTAAGAGTGTCAAAATGGGTTATGACATGTGAACCCGATATCCGAAACACGTAAAATTAACGGGTTATTGTTAAGCTTATATGAGTTCATGTCATAAACGAGTCGACCTATTTATGACACGACTCAAATCGTGTCATGTCATGGGTTGATACACGAATCCATTACAACCCATTTAATTTTTTAGTGTTGTGTCAATCCGACCCAACCATTTATAACACGCATAAATTTACTAAAATATCAAGGTTAATAATATTATTTTACAAAAAATAATATTTAAATATTATTTTTGTGTCGTGTTGTGTTAGTCGTGTGATGTCAAATGATTTAAAAAGACATAATCATCTTGTGTCAGATCGTATCATGTTGTGTCAAATTATCCAAAAAGCATAATTGTTCCAACACAGGATTGTATCATGTCATGTCAAATGACCAAAAAAAACATATTCATGTCATGTTCATGTATAATTTTATGATCCAAATATAACACGAAATTTAAACGTGTCTTGTTCGTGTGACCCGTTTAATTTTCATATTGTGTTCGTGTCAATCCGATTAATAAATGAACCGTGTTCGTATTGACCCTAATTTTGTCACTCGAATGGATCAATACGATACAAACATGACATGCTGACCCGTTTTGATACCCCTATGTGGAATATTAAGTCAACACCAAATTGTGTAAAAATAAGGTTGTTAACTGATGATTCTAGAAGAGTTTATTGCTAGCATAATAATAGCATTTTATTGGTTTAGCTATTTTATTTCCTTTTATAAATATATAGTTGTAATCGATTGAGGCATGCATGAATGAAAATCAATACTTGAATGTTGAATCTTCCCCCTTAAAATGCTTTTCTCTCAATCTTCAGTCTCTCTTTCTCGATCTGCTTCTTTTTTCTCTACTTAATTCTTCCTTTCTTAACTCTGAATAGTTAGCTTTCCTATCAGTTATACGCCAAATGCACTTTCGGCTAACCTCAGGTAGATTATCTAGACCACATCATCAATGGATAGGAAGTCTCTACTGATCCTACTAAAATTGAAGCCATGTTATAGGGGCCTAAAACTAAATCACTCAAAAGGCTAAAGGGATTTTTAGGCCTCATAGGCTACTATAGAAAATTCATTCAACACTATAGCACTATAGCTAAACCCCTAACTGAGATATTAAAGAAAGATGCCTTCAGGTGGTCTTCTGAAGTTGAAAAAGCTTTTGATTAACTTAAATTTGCAATGGATTAGGCTCCTGTGTTAGCTATTTTAGATGTTAGTAAACCATTTATCTTGGAAATAGATGCTTGCAGCTATAATGTTGTTGTTGTCTTTTCTTAAAATGGGAAGCTAATTGCGTTCCTTAGTCAAGCCCCTAGTTCCAGGCATTTGGGGCTTTCGATTTATGAAAAAGAACTTCTAGCAATTATCATGGCAATCAAAGTGGAGGCATTATCTTGATCATGCAATTTTTTTTTAATCAAAACTGACCATAAGTCCATCAAGCATCTCCTGTTGCATCACCTCTATAACTACATTCAACAAAAAAGGTTATAAAGCTTCTTGGTCTCTTGTACAAAATCATTTATAGAAAAGGAACAAAAAATGTTGTGGTTGATGCTCTATCTAAAAGAGAAGTGGAAAATGGGGAGCTAAATATCATTATTGTTGTCATTCCTTTGTGGATTCAAGAAATACTCAATAACTACATGGGAGTTGAGCTTGTCAAAAAACATATCACAGCCTTGATGATTTCACTAGCAATTATTCCTCACTCTAGTTTGCAAGAGGGTCGCTTGTATTACAAGAACCACATCTATATGGGAGCTTCCACCCAACTCAAGCAGAACTCATTACAAATGGCTCACAATTCTGCCATAGGTGGACACTCAAGAATTAATAGTGTGATGTCCAACCTATATAATAGGACTATACTTATTATATCATCTTATAATAGAAACAATCATATTATGTAGATATAATGTCACTATTATTGATTATTTTTTATCAGCTCAGGTATATATATATATATATATATATATAAATAATATTGTATCATATACAAGCCGTTTCTACAGTATCCATATGCATGGATGTACAAAATACAAAATATAATAATTTAGATCCACAAATCGGATCTCAAATGTCCGCACTCAATATGGGTTCTAGCTGACTTCTCTTCCTTCAACTTTGCTATCTACAAGTTTATTGACCTGCGTGCTTTAGTTTAGTGATACATATAGGCATTGAGATTTTTCTATGCAAATATATAAACAAGGCATAACATATATGGTGTCGTGTCATCATTTAACATGACATTATGAACATTATATCATGTTTATGAAAACTATAGAAATATTGTATCACATGCAAGCAGTGTTTGTGTTCGTTTCATATTATATGCCTTAACTTCTTTACCATTATTTGTGCCATTAACCTCTTACCATTAATCATACCTATCATATTCATTTTCTTTTCAATAAAAGCTTTGATAAATATAACTTAAACCTCATTCACGGACTGGCTAGATACGAAGTGTGAAGTAGGTGCACCTAGTCTAGGGCTAGCCATCCTACTCACTCTTTGTATAGGGTAATAAAGTAGGCGCTCCCAGTCCATGGTCAGACATCCTACATACCCACTATGTCCTGTATGCTTGTCCGAGGTCCTCAAGTCAAAAGATTGAGTATAATAATGGATATAAGTGCCGGGAATAGGAGCACCCAGTCTAGGGCTAGCAACCATATTCCCCTCTCATACCTCATAGCGATACGTATCATTTATCCCCTTTATGGTGCACCATTTATCCTAAAGTAGTCATTGGGTAGAGAAATGAGCATTTATACAAAGTAACCCTTTTTTCTTAATCTCATTCTTCTTGTTTCCATCATATTATTTATAATTCATATATCACATTTATACTTATTAATATGTTATCATATGTTTTTACATCATACTATAACATTTGTGCTTAACATGTATATTTCGAACCCACCAAAACATCGTTTAAACATAAGTCACTATTGTTGCGAATAGTGTTATCACGGCCATGACAAATTGGGCTGGCTATGACACCTAGTCATGAAGGCTACTGTCTATATGTTCATAGTCATGACAAAATCAGCATGGTTGTGATGTAGGTTGTGAAAGGTCCTAACTTGTGCCTATGGTCAAATTTTGTCACAATTTCACTTCTAAACACTTCCTAAACATATATAAACTTCATTCATAGTCATTGGACACCCAAAAAAATATGTTACACAACTCAAATTATCCCCCAAAATGGGGTCACAATTGAACTCATAACTCACGCATTACATATACTTTGTGCCCATTTTAACACATATGTCATTTTTATACTCATAACCATATTTATACATATTCAAAAACTCTAATTAACCTTTCTAACATTTAGTAATGTCATTTCATGTCTCATAGTACATAATATCATATTCACTAACAATTAGACATGCTCAACAACATTATTGCGCATAATTCAACATTTACATGCATTTATCACATTTAAGGGGTAAATAACAATACATATATGTACAAATCTCTATTAGGAGCTTGACAAAAACTCAACTAAAGAGCTATCTACTCTCTTTATCGATCTCCTCCCTCTTGTCTTCCTATCATAAATAATACCGTATATTAAATATTATGTCTATGGTAGTATGACAAAAATGTAAAACTAACCCGTACTCCCCAAACTATGATTATAATGCACGATTTCTACTCCATATCATGGTACCTCACTTTATTTAACTTCAAAGATCACAAACACATACAAAATTCAATCACCATTCATCTTCCTCCAAGGGTTTCCATACCAACCAATACAATTTCCATATAATTTCATAATCATAACAAAGAGATGATTTTCTTACCTCTTGAAAGTAGAAACAACCCTTGATCATGCAAGGAACTCGTGGGCTTTCTTGCACCAACTTTCTCTCCCCTCCAAAATCTCACCAAAGATGATGATTTCTTCAAATCTTGCTTTAATCTTATTTTTTTGTTGATTTAATGTTAAATCACTCAAAAACCATGAAAAATCACTTCTTTGGTGTTCTTAGGTGTGTGTGAAAGGGGTTTAGGATTTGAGAATGGAAAAGATGATGAAAAATGGTGATAAGATCGTGGAAAAGCTTTACATAGTCACCTTTTACGGCCATGCAGAGTTACTATAGCAACTGACTTCAAACAGTCATGTTTATCCAAGAACTTTGACTATTACGGCCGTGACACCCTCTTGTCACGGTCATGACACTTTATTTTTTTCATAATTATTGCTTTATTACGTCCCTTTCTTGAAACTAAAGCCAAAATCGACCAATATACCTCAATTATACTTTCATTATAACATTAAATCTAACTCATATGTACTTGTATTTTATATCCTTACTTTTAACTATCGAATTACCCCTCATATATTTCATGTATTCATACATAATGACTAAGCCCTAGTTAGTGGGTATTACAATTCTCTCCCGTTAAAGGCTTTCTGCACTTTTCTATTAGCCTTAGATGAAATCCCAAGTGCATAGCTTCTGAGATTTGTCAAAGGTGCAAATCAGAACAAATGGCTTGTCCGAGACTCTTGTAGCCGATTCTTGTTCCTTCCTCATTTTAGTCATATATTTCCATTGACTTCATTGAAAGACTCAACAATTTGAGAAGAAGGATATTATCCTGGTGGTAATGGATCAGTTTACCGAGTATGCACACTCTTCTTGTTTGGAACTAGCTTCATAAATGGCGTTTTAAGAAACTCTTCCTTGATGTTTTGCTGGAAATTCCATCCTTGATGTTTGGTTCGAAGTTTATGGAGCATCTTCTCTCCAAATCCAAATTTTGGTGACAATATTTTTCTTGTCATGGAGCACTTCTCTCCATTTTCCTACATTTTCTAGAGCACTTCTCTCTAATTTCTTAAATTTCTTAGAGCACTTCTCTCTAAGTTTCTTTCTTCGACTTTTCTGGTGAACTTCTCGCCAAAATTTGTATTGATGCACTTCTCACCAACTTTCTTGCTCCTCCTTTCTTTCTACATCTTGCTTAGCTAGAACTTGTAATTGTTTTCTTTCTTAATCTCACCAAAATTTGCGTTGATGCACTTTTGTGCTTGTTGCTAGCATTTCTTCTTCTTCATCATCTTCTTGTTCTTCATCATCATCTACTTCTTCTTTTTTTTTTTTTTTTTCTCATTTGGACTTGGTGGTGAATGCCATTATGATTTTCTTTTCTTTTAGCTCAAGTATAGCCCCTTAAGCTCATTCTAAGCTCTAATACCATTTGCTGGGTTTGGAGGAATGATAGGTTGATGAAAGATTAAGAAAATAAAATTCATTTTGAATGTTCCATACAAATTTCTGCATTTGACTCTAATATATAGAGTTGCAAAAGCTTGCAAGTTAGAAGACTACAAGTAAACTAGTACAGTAGACATGAATAGCCATATTTAAAGTTACCTATCTACACTTTGCTTAAAAACTTAAACTAAAAAACTGCATAACCTTATTTTGACAGCAACCTATTATAATAAAAAACAACCATCAATAACTTGATATTTTTAGCAGAAGTCACTCTCTCCAACAAAGCTCTCTGTATAGGGCACCCTCCTTTCAATTTTTGCCCCATTTTGCCACCTCCTCGGCTAATGTAGAATAATTCTTGCGTGAAAGTTAGCAAACAGTTACTTTGCTACAAGAAACTCTGGTGCAAGCTCAAAATCGTACCAAGCAGCAGGCTGACAAGGATAGATCTAAGAGATCTTTCGAAGTGAGAAAGAAAGTCTACTTGAAGCTTCAGCCCTACAAGCGATAGTCTATAGCAGTGAGAAAAAAATTTGAAATTAGCAGCAAAGTATTATGAGCCCCTTGCCATCTCTGCCAAAATGGGTTCCATAGCTTATCAGCTAGAGCTTCCCCTTACCTCTGCTATCCATAACGTGTTCCACACCTCACTGCTCAAAAAAGCTCTTGTAGACCATAAACTGATAAACTGCTCTGCCTGATTGCACTCCGAATGGGGGTCTTCAAAGTTGAGCGGTTGGCTATCTTGGACCGAAGGACAATCACTTGCAAAGGTACCACAGTGAATCAAGTAAAGGTTCAGTGGAAAAACCTTCTACCCACCGAGACCCCTTGGGAGGATAAATCTTTTCTTCGGTCAGAGTTCTCTAAACTACACTTTGGAGACAAGGTGGCTTCAATAGGAGAGGGTATCGTCATAGGCATGGATCTGGAAGAAAGCCCTAGCTTAATGAAGGAAAAGCCACTCGGGCCAGAAGTAAGGAGAAGAATGGGCAGGTGACTAAGGCAATGGAGGCTCGGGCCCAACTTGACGGTGAAGAGAAGCCTAACAGTATCAAGCAGCCCAATGAAGAGGATGTCGGCAATTCTGATGCTGGAAACTCATGCACAAAGCTAATGAACCAAGTTGTTACAGTGGAATATGAAGAGAAGGCAGTTAACTGATGATTCTAGTAGCATTTTATTAGTTTAGCCATGTCATTTCCTTTTATAAAACAGTTGTAATCGATTGAGACATGCATGGCATGAGAATCAATAATTGAATTTCCCCCCTCAAAATGCTTTTCTCTCAATCTTCAGTCTCTCTCTCTCGATCCGCTTCTTCTTTCTCTGCTTAATTCTTCTTATTTCTTATTCCTCTCTAGATTTCCTTGGCAATTTTGGTCTCACCTTGAGATCATTACACCAGTAATCAGTAGAAACTTGCAAACCCCAAACAAATTTGAGGAAGAAAATATGTCAATTTCAGCTTTTTTTTTACCATTAAATCAATGTTGTTGCTGCCCTTCATTACTTGTTAAAACCAGAACCCCCTCCTTCACCTCCTTAAAATGCCATTTTCTCTCTCCTATTAGCAAAAAACCACTGCTCTGTCAGATATTGAGCTTTACGGCGTGTATCAGGTTGCTACATGTGAATTTGTTGTCCTTTTATAATATAATCAAGCCATAAAGAGACCACTTTTAGATTGTGATATCTAATTTTAGCATTTTTTTTTGTGCGCGCTTACCTTAAATACTGATATATATATTTTATTTTTGCAACTTAAAATACCTTTATAGACTCTAAAAGGGTTATAGTAATTAATTCTATCCTTTTTCAAGTTTAAATTCATCGTTTTATATGGAATCTAACTTGAAAAATGAATTTTGATACAACTGAAATTCGCGCAGTATAGTGAGGCGTCATGCACGTGAAGACCATTGCGCTTGTGAAAGCATTCAGCAAACTCAAAGTTTCAAATGCTCTAACTTCGTCACGGCCGTGATAACTGTCGCGCTCGTTACAGTAGTAAACATCCCTAGAACCGAACGTGATGGTGATGTCTATTATTTTGAAAATCTTCAACATTCTCTCCCACCTAAAAACTAGTCCTTCTTTCCCCAGTTGCACCGGCAAAGGCAAGAATTTCAGCTTCACCGTTGTGGCTATGAGCATGGAGGCTGGAATTGGTGTGATGGGAACCAAACTTGGCATGATGAGTTACTTTGAGCCTAGTGGGACAGTTGTGCCGGTGGCGTTTGTTGGGTTTCGAGAAGGGAACATTGTCACGCAAATTAAGACTCAAGCAACTGATGGGTATGATTCAGTTCTGGTGGGTTAGGGATAAAAAGCTGACAAAGCCCGAGTTGGGTCATTTGGAGAAAGCTGGTGTTATACCAATGAGATATTTGCAGGAGTTTAGGCTGCAGCTTGAGGCTGGGCAAAAGTTGGTGCTTGAGGAGATATTTAAGGAAGGGGACGTTGTTGATGTCTCTGGGACAACCATTGGTAAGCCAGGGAATCTTCTACGAATAGCACCAGAAGATTGTTGGCAAGAACATACCAAAGAACTAGCTTCAATGTAATTGTTTGTTTTTCTTACTAATTTATTTGCAAGGCTTCAAATTCCATGTAACTTTTCAAATTAGTGATCTTAAATTTTGTTAGCATTACAATCGTCCTCCAATGATAATGCCTTTTTGGTATTCAGTTTTATTTATGAAAATGATTTCTGGATTTTTAGAATTCACAGCTATATGTCTGACTAAATTTTCACTTGTGCATTTGATTGGACCCAATTTTCCACTAACTTTGCAAGGTTTCTAATTCAGCGGTTATGCAAGGCCTTTCCCATTCATGAAGATTCTGCATTAGCATTACAATCGTCCTGCAAGGTACTTTCGTGTAATGTGTTTATGTAAACCTATTGAATTTCATTCATTCGAGGTATCCACAAGCCTTGATAGAATCAAATTCCCACAAGCCATTATTATCATAGCTATACTTTCAGATTGGGAATCTCATCAGGAATGGTATCTACATTTGGAAATATTCCCACTAGCCTTGGAAAGAATCAAATTCCCACAAGCCTTTTTAATGGTATCTGCATATAATTGCATTTTCTGTGTTCATTGAGAATAATTAGTCTCAGGACGTTAAATTGATAGTTAATAGTAGCATTGATAGAATCAAATTCCCACAAGCCTTTATTATCATAGCTTTCAGATTAAGTAGTTTGGCCTTAGTATGTGCTCATTTTAGCATTTCGCAAGCAACTTTATTCAACAGAAGACTAATCGTTTCTGCTTCCTGAACTTATGAAACTCCTATAAATTTCTCCCCTTAAAATCCCTTCGAATCATCCAATTTAACCAGTTGTTCTCTCCC